>PYUH01000047.1:473410-507408 GCA_016808085.1 Suaeda aralocaspica
GGGGGGGGGCGCTGGTTCATGGGTCGGGTTGGGTTGGGTTGGGCTGGTGAATTGAACTGGATTGGGTTGCGGGTTGGGCTGGGTTATGTGGCGAATTAGGGTGGGTTGGGTTGGCAAATTAGGGCGAATTGGGCTGGTTAAACGGACGGGCTGGGTCATGGGTTGGGTTAGAAAAACACAACCCATGACCCACACTCTTAGTTGGTGGGCTGGTCAAGCGGGCCTGACCCATGTGGGTCATTTTATACTTTAGAGTTAAGTTGGTTTAATCTTGAATTCGTCGAAACATGTTTTTAGGTCTTTCAGCTAAACATGAACTCTATGTGATTTGAAAGTATTAAACATTTAGCATGAATCACATAAAAGCCGAAAGCAAGTGTTTCTACTTAAAATTGATTTTATTTTAAGGTTGAATCATCAATTAGTCAAGATTACATAAATTTAATTATAAACATGTTGATTATCTAATAGAGCATTAAAAACACATAATCAAGCAAACTAACTCCTTTGGAGAACTCAGGATGATGATTTCGATGTTGTTGGCCGTATTCGAAGTACCTTTCGTGCAATTCATCAACGACCCTTTAGAACCGAGAGCTTGAAGAACCTTAGTTAAGTAGTAGTAGTAGTAGTAGTAGTAGTAGTAGTAGTAGTAGTAGTAGTAGTAGTAGTAGTAGTAGTAGTTTTCTGCGCTAGGGCGCTGGTTGTGCGTTTGGGCGAACAAACCTTTCTTGAAGGTTCGTCGAATCCCGACACATTCATACGCTTAAATAAATTTATTTTATTTTTCGAAAACGAAATTAAAACGATGAAGTAAAAAATGAAAGTTATGAAATGGAATATAAAATGAAAACATAAAATAATAAAATGAAAATAAGAAAATCATTTTAAGCGTATTTCAATCGTTATAACTCATCATCGGCTAACCCCTTTCGACAACAGTTTTATTTATTTATTTTCAAGCACTCGACTTTTAGGAATCGGACATGTTTGTAGTGTGGTACATGATAATCATTGGTCGTTTGGTGGGACAAAAAATAGGTGTCTACAGTTAGCTCCCACTTTGACTGAGTTTGTAGAGACGATTAGTCTCGAAAAATGGGAGTCAAAGTACTTGGTACCTGCAAAACAAAAGGGTTAGTTTTACCTGCACCAAGATGATATATCCTTGGAAAGCGCTATGTTTCTTGAGGATGAAGAAAGGTCTCTTTCAGATGCTGTGTGATCGTATAGGAGGTTCCGCAGAAGGCGTCTGTACCATTCAGGGATAAATTGTTTGAGATTAAGATTGAACGTCTGACGATCTGAACAATCTCTCTTTAGACTCAGCTCGGCTGTAGGGAAACGTGATGATGTTGTAGATAGATTGTTGACTTGTGTCTTCTGACTTGTTTGACCTGATTCGGCTTTCAGGGGCATTTTAGTAACTTTTCATCATATTCGTGTTTCGGGGGCATTTTTGGTAATTTTGATCTGATTCGTCTTTCGGGGGCATTTTGATGATTTTGATGAGGATATTGGATAAACGGCAGCGGGGAATGTCGGAGTATGTGAAGCAAATCTTGCTTGAAAAAACAAAGTCCCCTAAAGTGCAAAGTGGGCCCCACAGGGGGTCCCAAAAATCGCCACATGGGCGCCAGGGTGCAGGCCTTGCGCCACGACACAGCCCTAGCGCCTAGGCACTCGTGGTGGGGCCCCTGGCTACTCATTGGTCCATTTTGAACTTTGTTGTTGCTGTTGTGTTTTGTATTTGTTTGTTGCTATATGCGCTTTGTACTCACACAAGCACACTCTTTCTTGTTGGCTTCTTCTTCTTAGAACAAGACCAAACCAAAAAACCCCAAATCTCCATTGAAGCTCTTGTGAAGGTCCAAGCTCAAATTTTCATGCGGTTTTGCTCACCCACAATGTAGGTGCACTAAACTTAGCTTGTTGCTATTTCTCATGCTTAATCTTTGTAATTTACTTCACTTAGCTCATGAAGTAGTATTGAACCCAAAAATTGGGTTTTCTCGATTTTTCCCATGAATGTCGAAATTGTTGCATGTCCTTGCTCCTATAAGTGTCATGGAACATATAGGAAATAGTTTGAGCCAAAACAAGTGAGATTTGAGTGAAAACTCAACTTGTCAGGTTAGGGTATGAGGTACCGTAGTGAAGGGTGTGACCTTGAGTGAATGAATGGGCGAAATTTGCTTCACCTTGTTGAGTTGTTGATAAAAATGCATTTGTGACTTGAAAATGGCATGAATTGAGCTCTTGCAATGTCTTGTGAAATTTTGGAGTTTTTAGCTCATATAGTTCATATGAACTTGAAATAAACTAAAATAATGAATTTTGTGTAATTTGCTTTTCTTCATGAATAAACTTGACTTTCACATGCTAATGACGATGGCGAATTGAGAATGGCTCAAACTAGTAACAAATTGTAGAGTTTTGAAGCTAATTTTCCACAAAAATGACTACTAACTTACATAAGCCATGTAAGCTAGTCAATTCACTTTAATCATGGAAAACTTAATCCATTTTGGATCTTCATGAGTTAAATGATGGTTTTAAATGTTATTTGAAACAAAACCATAATATATTGAAATGAATGAATCGAACATATAAGCTCGTGTTTCTAATTTTAGTTCAAAACTAGTTTCTTTAAGCTTCTAAATGCTTTCATGTAATGCTCTTTTTGTCATTAAGAGCAAATGTAAATATGTGTATTCACTCATGTTATCCCCCCTTCCTTTCCAATTTTGAAATGATGATCGTGTTGGAAAATAAGGCTGAAATTGTTGAAAATGTTGGAAATGTTGGTTTTGCTAAGGCCTTGAGTCTTCCGAAGTTTGTTGCAGGTGGCTGGATAACTGTAATATCCCATATTTTCACGTATTTTAAGAAGTATGTATGTTTTAATATTTTTATTGAGAAATTATATTTAATGGGAATATCAAACAAAGGAAATTTAAATAAATTCTAATTAAAATAATTATATTGTGTTTATAAGTAATATTTTATGTTTTATTAAATATTTTGAAAAGTTTTTAAAAATAGAATTTTTAGAGTTTCCTAAATTGTTTTAAAACAAGGGTATAAGAGTAATTTCAAGCATTAAGGGTATTTATGGAATTGCACCAAATCCTACTTTGGGCTATAAATACCCCTTAAAACCCCAATTTTCAGATTTATTTTGCAACTTTAGGATTCCAAAAATTTAGAGAGAGAACGAGAGAAGAAGAAAAAAAATTCGAACAAAAAAAAAGTCGGAAAGCTTTCGAAAAAAAAAATTTGCTCGTTTATTTTTCTCCCGTCGCCGTCCGCCCACTCGCCAGCCGCCCCTCACCACCGCCGCAGCTCCGCCGTGGGCCACCGTGCGCCACCCACTTCCCCCCCTTTGGTTTTTTCCGAAACTTTTATAATTTTTTTCTTCTTCTTCTTCTTTTCTTTTTGATTCAATCTTGCAAATTCATGTTTATATTTATGATTAATCATGTTTCTATAGTTTTAATCATGTTTTCATGAAGTTATGATTTAGTTTAAAGAATGAATTTATGTGTTGATCTTGAAATTTTAAATTAGTGTTCATAAAAATATGAAATTCTTGATTTTATGGGTTTTAATGATTTAAACTTCAATATTATGATCACGAATTTTGTTGGGTGAAATTATGATGATTTTATGAAGTTTAGATTGATTTTTAAAGGCTTTGAATATAAATTACATTGCTGTCCAAATTTTGTACTCATGAAAATCAATAGAATAAATATTATGAACATGTTTTGGTTTAGGAAAAAATATTCTAAAGCATAGATTTGTTTCATAATGATGTTAGTGGATTGTAAAAGAGTTTTATGATGAATTTATGATGTTTTTATGAGTTTTAGATGAATAAATAAAGCTGTAAGTTTTTATTAACACATATTTATGTCAATAAAAACAGTAACATCTTAAATAGTAAGTTATAATTGTTTTTAATGCATCTAAGTATTGTATATTGATCTTAGGACATGACCAAAGTGTTTTATGATCAAAATATGATATTTAGAAAGGTTTAAGAGTGTTTTTAAGAAGGTTTACAAAGCTGTCATTTTTGGAAAATTACCGAAAATCAAGTATTTTGCAATAGAAAAATTAAAAAAGTATGGAATTGAATAGAGACCATATGGGAAATGTTTTGGACAAGTTTCCAACGTAGAAAGCTAATTTAGAGTTGTTATAGAACTTAGTCAACAAGGTTTTAATTTAGTTTCGGTTTTCTCTATGTAGGAAACTTCGAACTAGTTGACTTTTAGAAGTTGTGGCGGATCACCACTACAACACAAGGTACGTAAGTACTAAAGACAAACATAGAGATTAGAATTCATGCTTGGTTGATCTTTTATGATGTGCTGTTGTGCTTGATTGAATTGTGAAGTGTCATGTATGACAAGTTTATGAAAGAATTAGAAGCATGATTTTATATTGTTTTGGACATTCCACAATTATAATAATATAAATTCTTCAAGATTAAATTGGAATGTTATAATTAGTTTAAAATTGGCCAACAACTTATTGAAGAAGAAAGGAAGTTATTTAATTTGGTTAGTTACTTAATCAACAAGAAAAGTAGTTTTTGAATTTTTATTCACACAGTCAATAGAAGGTAATGAGCAAATATTTTTACACATGTTGCCACTCACAGTTTAATGTGTGGTCAAGGAGAAAGTAAATAATTAGCCACTCACAGTTAATGTGTGGTAAAGGAAGTTTAGTTTAATTAAAGGACACACATAAGATTATTTTAGAATCACTTTAAATCAAAGATAATTAATACGGCTTATTTGATCTTTTGCATGTGCTTATGTGATATTATATGTGAGTCATAACATTGTTAAACCTGTTAACACGTAAAGTGAAAGAGGATTCACACCAAAACTCTTGGAACCTATATACCTTCAGTATGAACAATGCGTGGAGTCATATGGAACAGTCATCTATGACTTCTAATTGGAGTACAAGACGTTGTACTCTTTTATATTTTTTATGCGCTGGAATTCGAGTCACTTTAGGTGACATAGGTAATACCTTCTCGGAGTTGCTCCTAAGTTGGTGCCCAATAGGGCGATTTTAAAGGAAAGGAAACCCGTTTGATGCGAAATCCAAAGTTTAAATATAATAATTAATTTGTTTATGTTGAGTCTATGCATAGGTGAAGAGTTGTCAACAGTAAGATGTCTGTATGCTTTTATTTTACTTTATGATTGTTCTTGTTGCTTAATATTTAATAGTTATGTACTCAGCTTTGCTGATTGTTTGTTTTGTGTGCATGGCTTTGTCTTGGACTTGGCCCTACCATGACCCACTTGTTGGCAAGTAGTTGTCTAGAATAAGAAAAGCTACAGGTACAAGTGGGCATAAGTCATTCATGCTGGGCTGGAGTGAGAGTGCTTGTTGTGTAGTCTTCGTAGTATCTTAATTTATTTACTTATGGAGATATCTAACTATTATTTGGATGTTGTTTTATTTTCGAAGTTTAAGTTTTTGGTTTTTAAGGGCCATTAATATGGTTCCGAAGTGTAACAAAGTTTTAAGTTGATTTTCTTTTGGATGTTGGTTTGATATTAGCTTTGATATTGTTTTGAGTTCAAGTTTTAAATTGGTTTTGGTTTATAAGACTTCTGCTGTAGTACTTTGATAAATGTCTTAGCCGTTATCACAGTGGCAGGTAATGCTTTGGTTTTTCCTCGTTAATTTGGAGTTTTAATAATTATATTTCTTAAATATTTATAATATGTTTTCCAGAAAATCTAGAGAAGGAAGTTAGGAAATTCCAGGGTGTTATAATAACCATGACTCATGGTTTATTTATCGGAAATACGCATATACAGCCGTTATGCTGCCGAAATTTCTACTCAAATTTCTTGCATTTTGCAGGTCTAGTTCAGATGATGAGGTCATGAAGGTGGAGGACGTATGACAGGTATCCTCCAAGAAACATGGATGGGCTCCTGGGGAGTGGCAGCCTAGTATGTTGGCTTTCGATCGGGCTCAACACATTTCTCACTATCCCTTTCAGGCCATGTGAGTAACTAACTTCTTTATTTTCTTTCTTTTATTCTTTGTCTTCAATCTTTTCATTCTTTCTTTTCCAGGACAACCACCATCTGAGGGGATTTGGCTCGAGTACTCCATTCTTGGAGGGGATTGGCTTACTCCGTGGGCAGCTTGATCCTGATCTTCTCCGAATGCTCTTAGGATGCGGGTTTAAGGACTTTATTCGGGGCCTTCACGCCCTTAAGAGCGTAAAAAAACTCTCGCGTGTTTGTTATTTGCCTTTTGGAGTGGTGGTGGGACACAAAGCTCCTGCCGATCCATTGCCTTCATGTGAATTCGTACTCATAAGAAGAAATTGAGTGTTTCTTTTGGATCCTTTTCACACTGTAGTGAAAAAAATGACCCTCATTAGTAATGTTGGCTTTGAAATGGTTACTTAGTAGCTGAACCTTTTGTCCTTTGGTCCTAGATGCTTCCTATTAGGGCCCTCGATCTTCATTGGTACTACTTCAGGGGAATCTTCGGGGAAGAGGTTTGTGATGTATTCTACTCCTGGTAGCAGCTTGTCTACTATGATAAGAATCGCAAGTTTTCGCGTGTCTGATGAAGTTATTTGCACTTCTCAATCAGTTCGAGATTGCCCGTTCTTTCAGCAGTTGACTTTGGAATCAATACCTTTGTCGTCACTTCTCGGAATATCCGGTGATACCCCGAGCCTTTCGGAGATGTACATGTCGCTCGACTTTACCCTCACGGATGTTCCGTTGACAAGCCGGGACCCTGCAACATAGGAATCTAGCTTCTTGTTTGGTGTATGCATGCCTAAATGTACATATTTAAGTAAATGAACACGACTTTGTATATATTTAATCTTAATTTTGTATATATTTGTCTCGGTTTTTTTAATTGCTTGACTTTGACTTTAAGTTTGACTTTGACTTTTGACTTTAACTTGACTCAAGGGAGGGTACCGACCTTCCCCCCGAAAAAGAAAATAAAAAATAGTAATAAAAATGACCCGGACTTGAGGCAAGTGAAGTGGGCATGGAAATCGAGAAAGGCGTGCACGATTATTGAGGCAAAGTGTAAGATAAATAAAAAGGATATGAAATGAGGAGGCCTGCGCCAGGGCGCCCAGCCTACGCCTAAACGCGAGTCCAACGTTGTAGCGGTCCTCCTTTTTTATTTACGGCAGCTTGCGGGCTATATATACACCCCTTCTTCATCTTTGCTCGTCTTCATTCGAACTAAAGTGACGATCCATGACAGTTTTTGTTCGAAAATTTCAATACTTTAGTGTGTTCTTGCAATCATGGCTAGGAGTTTTGAAGTTGCTTATGACGAATGACTTTCGGCACTCAACCCGGAGGAGAAAGGCTTGCTGAAGGATTACAAGCTTGCTTCGCTAATCACCTTGAGGTTTGCTCAACTCGAAATTAATCTTTATATACTACTGTTGGATATTGGAATACAAAAACCCATAGCTTCATATTCCGTGAGAGAGAGGTGACCCCGTTGCCTGAAGAATTAGGAGGGATAGCGGGATTGTCCTGTGACGGTTTGCCATGCCTACCCAACACAAAAGACTACTTGTGTCCTATTTTTGATCGCTATTTGGATCTTGATGCATATGTTTTGGAAAAAGTAGTCCATGGTAGGAAAGTAGACTTGGTAGCATTAATTGACTACTTCAAGACTGCTGAAATAGCCCGAAAGAGGTATAAGTGGCGAGACTTGATTATTTGTATATTTGCAAGATTTCTCTTTGTGAATGGTGAATCCTCAGTTGGTTATGCTGCTTTGTTTACCATTGTTGAGCAATTCGATGATGGGAGAAATCCTAAGCCTCTATGCACGGGGGAGCTATTTTTGGCCCTTGATCGCCTGAAGAAGGATTCTCAAGCCCCCTTGACCGACTGTCCTCTTCTTTTCCAGGTAAATAATTAAATATAAATGTCTGTGAGTTATCTGCGCTAGAATCATTAACAATAAATAGGTCATTTAATGCTAAATAATATGAAAAATAATGTAATGATTATTATTTCATTGAGTAAAAATTTGAAATATTTTATATTCAAGACATTCTCTCGTGCTAATAACTTCAGGTATGGCTCATGGATCGATTAAATTTGATGGAGCCTCCTGCAAATATCCCTGCATATACTCTTAGGAACTTATACGGATGACGCTGGCTATATCATCATACTACCATGCACGAGTGGCTGTTGACCCTTATTGACAGGAAGACTAACATTTGCTGGACTGTTTCGTGGTGGAAGATTATTACCATGGTTTCTTCGGATGAAACTCCCTACATCCGTGTGGCTTGCTTAACCGCATTGACTTACTACTGCCCTTCTAAAGTGATGAGGCAGTTCGACATTCAATAGGTAATTCCGAATCACGATACTGTGAGGCCCGAAGAAAAGCCAGCCTTTGGACCCGGGGCTTTGGGGCCCACGTGCCCTTCTTACAGGACATTGAATGTTGTGTTAGTTTGTTTGCATAGTGTGAGTATGCTTAGCTCTGGAATGAGTCTAGAATCTCAAAATCCAAGTAGAGAAGTCGCCACCGTCCTCTTTTCGAGAGCTAATGGAACCCCATTAGGTCATAGCCCAATGGAAAAACGACAACCAAGGATAAGAAGGTCTCATATCTCTGGATTCGGGGACGAGGGTAAGGACAACAGTAGGTCACAGTGTCTCCCTCACGTACAACGACCTCTACTTGTTCTCATGTGTAATTTCACAATCATATCGAATTATATTTCCGGTTTAGACCTACAAACAGGTATGGAAATAAGGTTAGGCGGGTTTTAGTTAATGCACACATAAGTTCCGTTTTATCATGCATGGGTGATCCCTTTAGGATTAGTTTGATTTTAATCTTTGATTAGTCGAAACATGCTTTTTAGATCTTTCAAGCTAAGCATGATATCTGTAACACCCTGGAATTTTATAAATTTCTACTCTAGATTTTTCCGAAAAACATATTTTAAATATTACATAAATATAATTATTAAAACTCCTAAATAACGAGGAAAAACCAAAGTATTACCGCCACCGTGATAACGGCTAAGGCATTTATCAAAGTACTACAGCGGAAGCATTAAAACCGAAACCAATTCAAAACTTAAACTTCAAAACAATCTCAAAACCAAATTCAAACCAACATCCAAAATAGAAATTACTTAAAACTTTATTACACTTCGGAACCATCTTAATGTCCCTTAAAAATCAAAACTAAAAACTGAAAACCAAAACTTTGAAAATAAACAACATCCAAATAAAAGTTAGATCACTCCATAAGAAATAAAATAGAACTACAAAATTACGCAGCAAGCGTTCTCACTCCAGCCCAGCATGAAATGACTTATGCCCACTTGTACCTGTAACTTTTCTTATTCTAGACAACTACTTGCCAACAAGTGGGTCATTGTAGGGCCAAGTCCAAGACAAAGCCATGCACACAAAACAAACAGTCAGCAAAGCTGAGTACATAACTACTAAAGACTATGCAACAAGAACAAAATGAATTAAAACATACATACATCTTACCTTTGACAACTCTTTACCTGTGCATAGAAGCAACAAATTAATTATTATATTTAAACTTTGGATTTTGCATTAAACGGGTTTCTTTTCCTTTAAAAATCGCTCCTTTGAGCGCCAACTTGGGAGCAACTCCAAGAAGGTATTATCAATGTCACACAAAGTGATGGAATTCCAACGCATCAAACATTATAAAAGAGTGCCACGTCTTGTACTCCAATTAAAAGCCATAGATCTCTGTTCCATACGACTCCCCCCATTGTTCATACTCAAGGTATATACGTTCCAAGAGTTTTGGTGCGAATCCTCTTACACTTTACGTGATTGACCGGTTTAACAATGTTATGACTCACATATAACACCACATAGGAACATGCACCAAGTCAAGCAAGCCATATTAATTATCTTTGATTTAAAGTGATTCTATAAAAATAATCTCATGTGTGTCCTTTAATTAAACTGAACTTCCTTTACCACACATTAACTGTGAGTGGCTAACAGTTTACTTCCTTCTTGACCACACATTAAACTGTGAGTGGCAACATGCATAAATAATTGCTCATTAACTTCTTTTAATCATGTGAATAAAAATTCACAAACTACCTTTCTGGTTGATTAAATAACTAACCAACTTAAATAACTTCCTTTCTTCATAAATAAGCTATTGGCCAAATTAAACTGATCATAACATTCCAATTAAATCTTGTATAATTTATATATCTAAAAACATGGAATGTCAACATAATATAAAATCATGCTTCTAATAAAACTTGTAATGCATGTCAATTCACATTCCAAACAAGCAAAACAACATATCATAACATAAAAGATCTCCCAAGCATGAATTCTACTTCTTATGTTTGTCTTTAGTACTTACGTAGCTTGTAAAATAGTGTTGAACCGCCACAACTTCTAAAAGTCGACTATTTCAAAGTTTCCTACATAGAGAAAACCGAAACTAAATTAAAACCTTGTCGACTAAGTTCTACAACAACTCTAAACTAGCTTTCTATATTGGAAACTTGTCCAAAACATTCCTTATTTGGTCTCAATTCAATTCCATACTTTAATTTTTCTATTGCAAAATACTCGATTTTCGGTAATTTTCCAAAAATGGCAGCTTTGTAAACCTTCTTAAAACCACTCTAAAACCTTTCTAAATATCATATTTTGATCATAAAACACTTTAGTCATGTGCTAAAATCAATATACAATACTTAGATGCATTAAAAATATTTATATCTCACTCTATTTTACATTTTATTATTTTTATTGGGCATAAACAATTGTTAATAAAAATTTACAGCTTTGTTTATTCATCTAAAACCCAAAACTCATAAAAACATTATAAATTCATCATAAAACTCTTTTACAATCTACTAACATCATTATGAAACCAATCTGTGCTTTAAAATAATTTTTCATCAGCCAAAACATGTTCATAATATTTATTCTATTGGTTTTCATGATTTCAAAATTTGGACAGCAATATAATTCAAGTTTGAAGTCTTTAAAAATCAATCTAAACTTCATAAAATCATCATAAATTCACCCAACAACAATTTATGATCATAATACTGAAGTTTGAATCATTAAAACTCATAAAAATCAAGAATTTCATGAACAACAAATTAATTAATGCTTTAAAATAAATCATAACTTCATAAAACATGATTGAAACTTATAAAAACATGATTAATCATAAATATAAACATGAATTTGCAAAATTAAATAAAAAAGAAAGAAGAAGAATTTTTTTTTGTTTTTTTATAGGATTCGAAAATACCAAACGAAGAGGGAGGAGCAAGGTGGCCGACGGTGGCAGGCGGGCGGTGGCGGCCAGGCGGGGCTCCGGCGAGGCACAAGAATTTTTTTTCTTCTTCGCAAAAACCGAACAATTTTTTTTCTTTTTGTTCGACTTTCCTCTCTTTTCTCTCTCCCTTTTTTTATCTTTCTCTCTCTCTAGATTTTGGAATCCAAAATCACCAATTTGCCAAAATAAAATTGGAAAATTAGGTTTTAAGAGATATTTATAGGTCTCAAAGTAGGATTTGGTGAAAGCCCATAATTATCCTAAATATTTGAAATTACTTTTATGCCCTTACCTAAAAATAAAATAAGAAACTCTAAAAATTCTATTTTTGGAAACTTTTCAAAATATTGTTTAAACATAAAATATTATTTATAAACACAAAATAATTATTTGAATTTAAAATCTATTTAAATTCTTTTGTTTAATGTTCTTATTGAATACAACTTTTCAATAAAAATATTAAAATCACGCGTATAAAATGCAAAAATAATAACTTAAAATACGTGAAAATATGAGGTATTACAATATCTATGTGATTTGAAAGCATTAAACATATAGCATGAATCACATAAAGTCTAAAGCACGGTTTCTACTTAAGATTGATTTTAATGTAATGTCAAACCATCGATTAGACAATATTACATGAATTTGAAAACATGTTAATTATCTAATAAAGCATTAAAATCATGTAAACATGTAAACCAACTCATTTGAAGGACTTAACACGATGATTTCGACGTTGTTGCCTCATTCGAAGTACCTTTGGTGCAAGTCAACTACCCTTTAGTTTCAAGAGCTTGACGAACCTTAATTAATTAGTAATAATAATAATATTAACAAGTGTTTGGCATGGTTTTCGAAGGAGGGCACGAAAACCGGGGGAATTTTAGAGAGAGAAAGTGACGAGTTAGAGAGAGAGAGAATGTGTGTGAGAAGAAGTTGTGAAGATGTGAGTTGATGATGTAGTGCCGAATGAATGTCGAAGGAGGGGGGTATATTTAGTGTTGGAAGTATCATTGTTGAGCACTAGGGTGACGGAGGAGCGCCAGGACGCACAACGAGCGCCAGGGCGCCCATTGAGTGTTGTGGCGCAACTCCTCTAGGCACCACGACGTTAGCTGGGCACCTAGACGCTCTCCCTACGCTATAGCGCTTAATGCCCTGAATTTCCATTTTTACGAGGAATATCTTCGTGCTTCCTTATTTCATATATTTTCTTCCATAAGTCGAAATATTTCGAAATATTACGAGAATATACGAAATTTACTTCCATAACACCATTTATACACTTCTATAACCTAGAGTTGCCATAAACCGAACGAACCTTTCTAGAAGGTTCGTCGAATTTGTTCACATTCATATGGTTAATTAATTTATTTTATTTTGAAAATGAATTTAAAGTGAAGCAGAAATGAAATTAAAATAATGAAATGAAAATAATAAAATCATTTTGAGCGTACTTCAACTGTTATAACTAAACATTGGTTAACCCCTATCGACAACGGTTTTATTGACTTATTTATTTATTTTCAAGCGCTCGACTTTCAAGAATCGGACATTGTTGCGACGTGGTACATAATAATAATCAACCATTAGGTGGGACAAAAATAGGTGTCTACAGCTAGCCCCCACTTTGACTGAGTTTATAAAGACGACTAGCCTCGTAAAACGAAAGTCAAAGTACTTGGTACCTGTAATATAAAGGTTAGTTTTACCTGCACCAAGATGATATATCTTCAAAAAGTGCTACGTTTCTTGAGGACAAAGAAAGGTCTCCTTCAAATGCTGTGTGATCATATAGAAGATTCCTGAAAAGGTGTCTGTACCATCCGACTAAATATGAAGTTCCGGGAGAGGCGTCTATACCATCTGGTCGTATGTGAAGTTCTGGGAAAGGCGTCTGTACCATCTAAAGATATATTGTTTGAGGTTAATGTTGATCGTCTGACGATCCAAACGTTTCCGCTTAAGACTCAGCTTGGCCGTAGGGAAACGTGATGATGTCGTAGAGAGTTGATTTATTGTCTTCTGACATGTTTGACTTGGTTTGGTTTTCAAAGGCACTTTGGTAAATTTGACCCGACCCGTCTTTCGGGGGGCATTCTAGGAATTTTGACCCGATTTGTCTATCGACAGCGTTTTAGGAATTTTGACCCGATTCGTCTTTCAGGGGAATTTTAGGAATTTTGACCCAATGCGTCTTTCGGGTGCATTTTAGTAATTTTAGTGAGGAATGTTGGTAAATGGCGGCGGGGGAATGTCGGAGCATGAGAAGCAAATCTCGCTCGAAGATCAAAAAACAAAATCCCTAAAGTTCAAAGTGGGCCCCACAAGGGGTCCCAAAATTCGCCACCTGGGCGTCAGGGCGCAAGCTGGGGGCCATAGCTCAGCCCTAGCGCCTAGGTGCTCGTGTGGGGTCCTCTACCTTTTGATTGGCTCTTTTGAGTTTGTTGCTTTTGTTTGTATTTGTTGTTTGTTGTTGTACTTGTGTCCCTGTTTTGTCTCACACAAACACACCTTATTCTTTCTTCTTCTTCTTACTCGAACCAAACCCCAAACAAAACCCTAGTTTCCATTGAAGCTCTTGTGAAGGTTTGAAGCTCGGATTTTCGGGTGGATCTTGCTCACCAAACAATGTAAGTCCTCTTGTTTACTTTAGCTTGTTATTTTGTTGCTTAAATTTGCACTTTACTCCATGAAGTAGTAGTAACCTCAAAATTGGGTTTTCTTGATTTTGCTCATGAATGTCGAAATTGATGCATGTTCTTGCTTCTATGAGTGTAATGGAACCCATAGGAAGTAGTTTGAGCCAAAACAAGTGAGATTTGAGTGAAAACTCAACTTGTTAGTTTAAGGTATGAAATAGTGTAGTGAGGGGCATGATTTTGAGTGGATGAATAAGCGAAAATTGCTTCATTGTATTGAATTTTAGATAAAAATGCATTTTTGACTTGAAAATGGCATGAATTGAGTTCTTGTGGAATTTTGTGAAACTTAGCTCATATAGTTCATATGAACTTGAAATGAGCCAAAGTAGTGAATTTTGTGTAGTTTACATCTCTTGATGAGTGAACTTGTTTTTTATGTATTAATGGTGATGACAAATTGAGAATGGCTCAAAGTAGCAACAATTCTAGACTCTTGAAGCTAATTTTCACAAAATTCTACTAACTTACATAGGTCATCATATAAGTTAGGTGATTCCCTTTTCGTAGTGATAAGCTTAGCTCAATTTGATCTTCATGAGGTAGATGATGGCTTTACATGTCATTTGAAACAAAACCATGTTTGAAATTTTCTTGAAATGAATAGAAGCTCACGCCACTAATTTTAGTTCAAAATTAGTTTCTTTAAGCTTCTAAATGCTTTCATGTAATGCTCTTGTTATTAAAAGCAAATGTAGATATGCATGTTTGCTCATATTAGCCCCCTTTTTTCCCAACTCTGAAATGATAATCTTGTTGGCAATTGAGGCTGAAAACGTTGGAAATGTTGGTTTGTTGAATGCTGTTGAGACTTTGAGTCTTCCATAGTTCATTGCAGGTGACTAGAAAACCATAAATCATGGTTTATTTATGGGAAATGTCAATTTACAACCGTTATGCTGCCAAAATTTCTGCTCAAAATTCTTATATTTTGCAGGTCTAGTTCAAATGATGACATTGTGGAGGTGGAGGACGTGCGCCCGGTGTCCTCCAAGAGGTATAGACTATGGGCACTTAGGGAGTGGCAGTCCAGCATGTTGGCCTTTGATCAGGCTCAGCATATTTCTCACCTTCCCCTCTCAGACCATGTAAGTGACTAACTCTTTTACTTTCTCGTTTTATTTCTTTTCTGTTTTTTTGTGTTCAATCTTAAACCTTTCCTTTTCATTTTGCAGGACAACCACCATCTGAGGGGGTTTGGCTCGAATACTCCATTCCTACAGGGGCTTACTTTACTCCGAGGGTAGCGTGATCCCGATCTTCTCTGCATGCTCTCGGGGTGTGGATTTGATGACTTCATTCAGGGCCTTTAGGCTCTCGAGAGCGTGAAAATCACTTGAGTATTCGTTCTCTATCGCTTGGAATGGTGGTGGGACACAAAGCTTCCGCCGATCCGTTGCCTTCATGTGAATCCGTCATTACCAGAAGAATTCAGGTGTTTCTTTTGAGTCTCTTTCACACTGTAGTGAAAGAAATGGCCTTCATTAGTAATGTTGGCCTTAAAATGGTTACTTACTTACTTAGTAGTTGAACCCTATCCTTTGGTCCTAGATGCATCCTATTAGGAGTCTTGGCCTTTATTGGTACTACATCAAAGTGGTTTCAGGGGGAAGGGGTTCATGCCATATTCTACCCTTGGCGGCAACTTGTCCACTATGATGAAAATTGCGGTTTTTCCCGAGTTTAGTTCCTTTCATTGGCATTTGTTAGCCTGTTCGAGATTGCCCTTTCTTTCAGCAGCTGACTTCAGAGTCGTTGCTTCCAGGAGGATCCGGTGATACCCCGAGCCTTTCGGAGATGTACCTGTATGTCGCTTAGTTTTACTCCCACGGATGTTCCGTCGACAGGGCAGGGCCCTGCAACTTAGGAATCTAGCTTTTCTTTTGGTGTATGCATGTTTAAATGTATATTTTTATGACTTTGTACATATTTAATCTTAGTTTTGTACATATTTGACTCGATTTTTTTATTTGACTCGTTTGATTGCTAAACTTTGACTTTTTTGACTTTTGTCTTTTGAAATTGACTTTGATATCGACTTTGACTCAACTCAAGGGAGGGTACCGACTTTCTCCTAGAAAAAAGAGATAGTAATTAAAAGGACTTGGATTTGAAACAAGTGAATTGGGCTCGGAAATCGAGGAAGATATGCACAAATATCGAGGCAAAGCATGTAAGTTCAAAAAATAAACAGAAACAGGGTGTCTGCGTCAGGGCGCCGGGCGAGCACTAGGGCGCCTAGCCTGTGCCTAGACGCTCTTCCAGCGCCGTGGCGCTCGCCCAACGCTACGACGCTCGTCTTCTTCTTATTTATGGCAGCTTCAAGGCTATATATACCCCTCATCCCTTAGGCTTATTCATCTTCATTCGAACTAAAAGTGCCGATCATGAGAGGTTTTTGTTTGAAAAATTCAATATCTTAGTGGATCCTTGCAATCACGCCTAGGAGCTTTGAAGTTATTTGGGATGAATAGCTCTCGTCGCTCAACCCGAAGGCGAAAGGCTTGCTATAGGTTTCTAAGCTTTCCTCTCTAATCACCTTGAGGTGCGCTCAAATCGATATTAATCTTATACATGCTGCTGTTGGATTTTGGAAAACAAACACCCATAGCTTCATATTTCGTGAGAGAGAGGTTAATCTTATACATGCCCTGTCTTCCCACTACCAAAGATTACTTTTGTCCTATTTTTAAGTGTTATCTGAATCTCGATGCATATGTGATGGAAAAGGTATTCCATGGTAGGAAAGTAGACTTGGTTGCCTTGTTTGATTATTTCAAAACCACCGAAATAGCCCGAAACAGATATAAGTGGCGAGCTATGTGAATATGCATATTCACAAGATTTCTTTTTGTGAATGGTGAACCCTCGATTGGTTATGCTGTTTTGATCACCATTGTTGAGCAATTCGAAGATGAAAGGACCCCTATGCCACTATGCACAGGGGAGTTATTTCTGACTCTTGATCGCTTGAAGAGGGATTCTGAAGCGTCCTTGACTGACCGTCCCCTACTTCTCCAGGTAAACAATTGAATGTTATGCCATAAATATTGTGAATTATTGGATCATAAATTGTTAGCAATAAATAGGTCATTTAATGCTAAGTCACATGAAAGATGTAAGGATTATCATTTTTGATGAGTAAATTATTCCAAATATATAATATTTCATAATATATTCGAAACATTTTACATTCCCGACATTTCTTGTGCATGTGTGGCTTATGGATCGTTTGCATTTGATGTAGCCTCCGTTGAATATCCCCACCTATACTTTTAGGAACCTGTATGGGCGATGCCGGCGGTATCATTACTCGACCATGCATGAATGGTTGTTGACCCTTGCAGATAAGAAGATGAACGTTCGCTGGACTGTTTCGTGGTGGAAGATCAAAACTATGGTCTATACAGATGAGACTCCTTGTATCCGTGTAGCTGGCTTGACTGCTTTGACCTTCTACTGCCCTTCTAGAGTGATGAGCCAATTTGGTATCCAACAAGTAATCCCGGATCATGATATCGTGAGGCCTGAAGAGAAGTCTGTGCTACTTGGTATTGCCAAGAATCGGGAAAACAATTGGGTGAAGAGGATGAAGATTTCTGTGACTCCACTGCCAGAATGCTATGAGAGGGTATCGAAGTATTAATTAATTTGGATGAATATAGATTCTATTTCTAGTCGCACAGAGGCTCGTAAAGCTAAAAGGAGAGATCATGGGTACGCTAAGGACAAAGTCTCGGAGAAACCCAAGGTTATTTCTATTCAGGATAGACTAGGTCTTAAAAAGGTACCTGTATGGCAAAGGCTCGAGAAGCTTCCTCCTTTGAAAATTGATGCTGCTCCTAAGAGGAAGAGATCTAAAGAAGAACATGTTGTGGAGGTAAATGAAAGGGTAAGGTTGTTGAGGCCCCAGGAAAGAAACAGTGGGTGCCCAAGAAGTTAATGAAAGCTGGAAAATCGTCTAAGACTACAAAGGACAAGGAGAAGGAACCTAGATCTAAGTAGGCAGATTGCTTTATTGTTTCACAAAATTAGCTTTTATTATCTTGACAAATAAGGCCTGCGTGCCATGTTTTATTCTAGTTGTGTTTGAATAATAACATATTCATTTCATTTTATTCCATGGCAAAAGTAAAACTCTTTTTTTTAGAAGATAAACATAGTTGATGTTTATTTCAGCAGACCGTTAGAGTGCTGTAGAGGAATGAGAGGTTTTATTTTTAAATTGGTCGAACCCCATGTCGAGGTTGTCTACGTATCCTTTTGGAATCAGGCCAAACGTGGTTCTAGTAGCTTCATGAGCATGACTTAGACATAGTAGTTCTTCAGTTGATCCAAGTTGGTGATATTGTAGAAGTTGTCGCCGTTCATATAATTAGTTCAACTACACCTCTGAGGAGTATTTTCTTAATAATATATGGCCCAGCTAGAATTTCCCTCGAGAATCCATGACGGTTTTCCGCAGTGCGTTGAGAACTAGGTCACCTTCCTTGATTTTCCTTTCTTTGAAATGTTTGTTAAAATGTCTTTCAATCCTCTTTTGGTAGACTTAGACATGACTTAAGGCTTTCAAGCGTTTCTTACCCGGGAGGACCAGACCATCATACCGAGCCCATACCCATTCAGCTTCAGAAAGTTCACTTTCCAACACAATCCTTAATGAGGGGATTTCAAGTTCGATAGGTTGTGCGGCTTCCATCCCGTAAACTAAGGAGAAAGGGGTTGCTCCTGTGGAAGTCCTAATGGATGTTCTATACCCCCATAAGGCGAAGGGCAACTTAAGTGGCCAATCTCTGTAGTTTTCATTCATTATGGAGAGAATTGCCATGACATTTTTATTTGATGCTTCAACTGCTCCATTCGTTTGAGGTCGGTACGGAGACGACTTGTGTTGCTGGATTTTATATATTGTGAGAATTTCCACGCATTCACCTTGAAAATGAGTTCCATTATAACTGTTGATTTCATGCGGGACCCCATATCAGCATATTATGTTGGTTTCAATGAACTGTGCCACATGTTTGGCTTGCAGCACACGATATGAAGCAGCTTCCACCCATTTGGTGAAGTAGTCGATTGCTACCAATATGAACTCGTGATCTCCATGACCCAGAGGTGTAACCTTTCCAATTATGTCAATCCCCCATGTTGAGAACGGCTACGCAGATGATAGAGAGTGCAGCAGCGATGGAGGTATATGTTGAGCATTCACATACTTCTGACACTTGTCGCAATGTCTTACGTATCTATTACAATCATTCTCCATGGTAGTCCAATAATACCCTTTCTTGATAACATTAGAGGCTAGCATTCGAGAATTCATATGAGTCCTGCATATGCCCGAATGCAATTGGACTGTGACCCGTTGAGTCTCTTTGTTATCCACACATCGGAGGTGTAAACCACTGTTGTACTGTGGAGCTAGGAGCTTGGTAGTCTTTTATATAGGTCTCCTCCTTGAATGATGCACTGTGGAGCTAGGAGTCTTAGGGCACGTTCCTCTTTCTTCGACACATCAATGGGATATTGTTGGTTCTCTAAATAGCTCTTGACGTCACTGTACCAGGGCTCCCATTTTGTGAGGTCGTTCACGTTGTTGTTTGCTTCCACCATGCACACATAGGCTAATACTTTTCTTATTTCAACCACCACGGGCATTTCTATCAAAGAACTTGGGATGCGGATCATCGATGCTAATTTAGCCAAAGCATCGCCAAACTGATTGTCTTTCCTCTTTAAGTAAGTGTATTCTATATCTTCTATCTGAGAGGCAGTTTGCTCCAAATGGGCTTGATAAGGAGGCAGGCTCTCACTTCTAACTTTCCATCTTCCGGAGAATTGGTTGATGATTAAAGAAGAATCTCCGTAGACCCTTAGCTTTTGAACTTTTAAGGCTACCGCAGCCTAGAGCCCTATGATGCAGGTTTCATATTCAGCGGCGTTATTGGTTACATCAAAGTCTAATTTTACTGATATGGGTGTATGCTCCTCTTTTGGCGAGATTAACAAAACACCGACCCCACACCCTTGTTTATTGGAGGCACTATTAAAGTACAAGGACCAGCTTTCTTCTTCGGTCATCATCAATATTTCATCGGGAAATTCATAGTCCTCAGGTCGAGGTTCATCTGGAGAGTATGCTAGGAATTTAGAGACTATACTTCCTTTTATGGACATTTGTGACACGAATTTAAGGTCAAATTCGGCCAACATAATCATCCATCTTGATATTCATCCGTTTACTGCAGGTTTAGTGAAGAGATATTTAAGGGTATCACCTTTACTAACTATGTGAACAGTGTGATTTGGTAAATAGTGCTTTAACTTCTTGGTAGACCATAATAATGCCAAGCATCATTTCTTGATGTTTATATATCTTTCTTCATATTGTAGGAATTTCTTGCTTAAGTAATAAACAACATTTTCTTTTCCGTTGATTTCTTGTTCTAGCATGGCTCCTGCGGCGGTTTTAGTAACGGTTAAGTAGAGTCTCAAAGTATGGCCTAGAGTTGGGGGTACCAGGACGAGCGGATTCATGAGATATACCTTGATTTTTTCGAAGGCTTGTTGGCAGTCATCGTCCCATTCTTTTGGAGCATCTTTCTTTAGCTTCCTGAAGATGGGTCACATACCATGGTAAGCTTGGAAATAAATCTGGTTATGTACTGAAGCCTCCCTAAGAATCCACGAATTTCTTTTTCGGTCTTTGGTGGTTTTACAGAACTGATGGCTTTGATTTTTGTGGAATCGATTTCGATGCCTCTAGCACTAACCAAATCACCCAAAAGTTTTCCAGAAGTAACTCCGAAGGCACATTATTGAGGATTAAGTCTCATGTTGAACCTTCGAAGTATCTCGAAGAACTTTCTCAAGGCAAGGGTATGTTCTCTCCTTTCCTTGGTCTTCACTATCATGTCGTCCACTTATACCTCTACTTCCTTATGTATCATATCATGAAGGAGTGTAGTTGCAACGCGGTGATATATAGCCTCGGCATTCTTCAGACCAAATGGTATAACTGTGTAGCAGCATAGCCCCCATGGAGTAGTGAAAGTCGTCTTCTCCATGTCATTTTCATCCATTTTAATCTGATTGTAGCTATCGTAACCATCCATGAAGGATTATAAAGTGTGGTTGGCTATATTATCAACTAGCACATCGATGTGTGGTAAGGGGAAATCATCCTTTAAACTAGCCTTATTCAGGTCTCGAAAGTCCACGCACATTCTTACTCTTCTATCTTTCTTGGGTACAGGACAATGTTGGCGACCCAATCAGCATATTGAACCACCTTGATAAATCCTGCCTTTAGTTGCTTCATTACGTCTTCTTGGATTTTTAGTTAAAATTTGGTTTCATCCTTCTAAGCTTTTGCTAGACGGGTTCGGACCCCTGGTTCAGAGGGATGGTAAGCTTAGCTATTTCCGAATCTATCCCTAGCATATCTTCATAGGACCAGTCGAAAACATCCTTGAATTCCGTGAGTGTTGCTATAAGCTCTGCCCTTTCTTGAGGATCAAGCATGAGACCAATCTGTAATTCCCTTGGGGTGCTATCGTCGGAGATGTTGATCTTTTTAGTTTCCTCAATTATTGAGGTTTTGCTTTCATATTCCTCTACAGCTTTTATTATTTCATCATCATTTTGATTTTCAGTTTGTGAAACAAAGCAATCATGTAACGGGGAGGGGGAATAAGAGGATGGAAACGAGGAGTAAGTAAAAGAAGTTATATCATTAAGCTTATTAAGTATGAAATCAAAATTGGCCCTAGCGGCGGAATCTAAAGGAGGGACATGCTCCTTGATGAGTTTATCAGTGACTAAAGAATCCTTAGGACTAGACATCTTAATAGCATTGGACTCAGACTCAGATTCAGACTCAATTCAGACTCGTTGAACATTGGGCCTTCTCCAATTGTGAAATCCATGATCTTTCCTTCCGGCGTACTGATTTTGAAGGTCTTGCACCATCCTCTAACCACTCAATTTGCAAGAGTGATGAGTTCTATTGGATCGAAAGCTTCGTTATTCATCGCCATAAGTACTTCTTGTTTGGACAGTGGAGCACGTTTTAACTTGAAGAGTAGTCTGAGTTCTTGTGCATCGAGATCATCTAGTTCGGATTTTCGTTTAGTGATTGGAGTAGCCTCATCTTCCATGAAGTGACGGTCAGAAAAGATTTCCAATCCTGGGTATCATACTCCATCGGCACCTTAGAATGGTTCGGGAAATTCAAAATAAGGGAAGTTATCACCTTCTTTTATGAATTTACCGTTCAAGGTAAGAGAGTAGGGGCAGATTGCAACATCCCCATCCTTTTTGTCCGTTTTCTGCTTTTCAAGATTCTTGCGGTCATCTCGAGTTGGAAGATATTCTAATCCGAATATGTCATTTTTAGGTTGGAGGTTAAAAAGGGTAGTAGCAAGAGCCCTTCTTGATTCCATGTCTATTCCGGAGATGTATCCTTAGTTACGAAGTAGGGCATTCACAATAAGGTTTGAGTGGGGATCAAAGTGGAAGGGAGCTTTGTCTTCTTCCTCGATGGTAGCAATCGAAAATCCCCATAAGTCTTCATCATGATCATCGCGTTCGATGTTGATGATAGGTTGATCGGTGGCGTGGATCCTCATGGGAGATGCATTAATAGTAATCACCACCCCTTCTAGCATGAACCTGATCTTTTAATGAAGAGTGGATGGAACCGCTCTCTATTCATGGAGCCAAGGTCTTCCTAGGAGAAGGTTGAAGCTAGTCTTGATGTCCATGACATGAAACTTCACTTTCCTCTCGACGGGTCCTGTGAGCAAGTTGAGCCATATAACCCCCATGGTGTCCCTTCTCGTATTATCATAGGCTCGAATGGCTTGATCTCTAGGGCGGAATTCTTCTTGAGATATCCCGAGCTTTCAAGCGGTTCGCAAAGGACACACGTTGATAGCTGAGCCATTGTCAATCAAAGTCATAGGTATATTGAGTTGTCTACTTATGACGGTGATGTAGAGAGCTTTATTATGACTCGTTCTTTCAGTCTGGAGGTTCTCATCAGAAAAGGAGATGGATGGCTTGTGGTGCTCATGGATAATAAGGTCAACCCAACCATCTGGGGTAGTGTCGTCAGGCCCATTTAAGTTAGTGAGCGCGTTGAGTAGAGCTTGTCAATGCTTTTCATAAGAGACTAGTAGTTGCCGTACGTTGAGATCGGCCTTGGTTCTTTTGAGCTGCTTGATAACCGCATTTTCCTCTTGAGATGGAGGAGGTGGTGGAGTCGCTTGAGTGTTGTTTTGGTTTTGGGTTGTGTTAAGGCGTCCTGTTTTGGTAAGGACTTGAACCTTATTGTCTTTAAGAGATGACAAGGGCCTAAGAACCTCGGCGATTTCATCGTCTTCTTAGAGGAGAGAGTGGTAAGTGGGTTGTGCTCCATTTCCAGCATAGACGTCTTCATCATCACTATCCCATATTCTATTAACTTCTAGGAGGAATGGCAAGGTGATTGTTTTGTGGGGTAGATTGTCCCACAGGAGGGATCAATTTGAGTAGATCTAAAGATAGTTCATCTTTTTCGACCACGTTGATTTAAAGTGACATGTCGTTGGCAAATTTATGGCATAGACTTTGGAAATCTTCCCATTCTTGTTGATGGAATCCTTCCGACATCCTGTAACCGGAGGGATATTGAGGGATAGGAGGAACCAAGGGAAGAGGTTCCTCGATGAGCCAAAGGTATTTGATGCTTCTTTCCCAAGTGATGAGGTTATGCACCTTTTCATTGATGTACTTATTGCAGTATTTATTGACCATTAAGCTCATTCCTATACTTTTGGGATCAAGTTTCTCCCAAATTTCCTCCATAAGTTCTATGGGGAGTTCAATGAAGGGACTTGGTAGTTCAACATTTTCGGATTCATTACATAGTAAAAAATAACATTTTGCATTATTGATGGGCTCATCCCATCTCGTTTTCATTCTTTCTTTTTAAACCCTTTTCCATCCGCTAGATACACATTGATCTTCGGAGGGAGGAAAATCGTCGGATGTCTTTTCTCCTTCTTCAAAGATTTTGGGAGTGGGAAGCTCTTTTTCCAAGGCGTTCTTTGGGACAGTTCGCCTGCGGAAGTAATAAAGTCAATAGGATCAAAGTAGAAGTTCTCTTCTTCGATCATGAAGATTGCTAGAGGGTTTGTTTGGATGTTGAGCTTCTTTCTTCCGGGCGGAATGGGGAGCCATCCATCTTCAACCATGTCTTGTAGAAGGTTTTTTAGATTCCAATATTCTTCGGTAGTGTGACCTCTACCTTAATGATTCTTGCAGTATTTGTGGGCATCCCATCGTAGTGATCTCTTTTCAGGAGTAGGATCCGGAGTAGGTCCCACTAGACTTATTTTGCCTTTTGATTTTTGTCTTTCAAACACTTGAGTATAGGTCATACCCAAGGTAGTGTATTCGCGTTGGCGGCGAAAAGGAGCTCTAGTTTCTTAGACGACATTAATGCTGTTGGAAGTGAATGTTCCTTTTGTTCGATTTGTCCTCGGATTCCTAGCCCATTTTCCTCTTCCACTTTCTTTGTTAATGTCTTCTTCAATTCGATCCCAATGTGGTAGACCTTTTCGAAGGTGTCAAGGCCCAAGTACTTGAGATGATTGTACCTTGGAAGGAAGTTCGCAATGAATATTTTGACTTGCTCCTTTTTAGGCTGTGTCGTCACCATTTGTGTCGTGACTTCTCTCCAATGAGACAAATAAGAGGTGAACCCTTCCTTTTCTCCTTGTTTGAGAATTTGAAGCTCCCTTTGAGAGGTGGTAGCTGTTGAGTTCCTAGCTTATCTTTTGAATGATGACAAACTACATTGAACTATTGTACTGTATGCAAGTTTCTGTTTGCATGTGCAGGTACTAAAGAAATAAGTTCAATGGGTAACAAGATGAAGCTCATGAAGCCAAGTCTTGAAGTTTGCATGAAGACCAATTCAAGCTCATAAAGTCATACTCTTAAGTCTTAGATGCAATGTAATTGGTATGAAGGTTTATAGATGCACTATAAAGGTTGAGATTAAAGAGATGAACTAATTATGGATGACAAGGAACCTAAGTTACTTGTCACACATAATTATAAGTAAACTTGGCTGACTGGAACAAACTAGGAACAGTGCTGAACCAGTCCTCTCGGGTTTACTTCATACATCCATATTTTAGGAAAGTTTCTTTCCGCACAAAATTGTTTTTAAAAATTATATAGATGCTTGGATTGTTATGCAAGGTAAATAATCTTAAGTATGGCAAGTGTGTTATATGATATTGCGTATCAAATGAAATCAGTGAGAATATTTTCCATAGAATTATTTCCATAACTCTAACGAAAATATTCTCTTACAATATTACATAACATACTATCCAAAAGCTTAAGGAAATCTAGTAGCATACAACCAAGACACTTTTGCACGAACAAAAATTGAAGAATACGAATTGCAAAAGTTCTCTCTAAGTCTTAACCTAGCATAAACTCGATTACCACATTAAGGTTTTAATATACTCTCTTTTGTAGGCGTTTAGGCTAATTGTTATTGAGAGACAAAGTGTTTTAATTTGAGCATTATGTGAGTTCAGTTTGCTGGGGAAGTTGATCTGGGATCATCTTTATTAGAACCTTCATAGTTGAAAGTTGAGTCGAACTTCCATACGTGGAAGTTGGGGAATCATATTGTTCATAGGTGCATAATTGATTGAGTGTAATTCTTTTTGTTATTCTGAGTTGATTAACAAAAAGAGTGAGTGAGTGGAGGACATAGAATTATTAAAAGTTGAACCTCATTAAATCTTGGTGTTGTTTATTTTATTGCATTATAGTTTCCGCTGCTTGAGAACTGGTTCTTAACTGTTCTTATAACCAATCGAAAAATTTACAACAATCTTACAACACTCAATTCACCCCCCCCCCCAAGATTTCCTTTATAGTGAATCATGAATGTGTGAGTTATGTCCTCCCAAGATGAGTTATCTTTGTTGGGAAGTGAGAAGAACCATTTTTGACATAAGGGTTCAAGAGTCATAGGAAAGATTCTTGGGTAGAGCCTTGGGTTAATCTTCTTCACATTGATGTAGAACTTGAAGCCTCTCAAGAAGTAATTTGTATTGTCGGTAGCTCTAAATTTTGGAAGTTCAGCAATGAAGAACATTTCCGGCAAGGTGTCGATCAAGTTTTGATTGAGATTAGGAGGATCAAAATAAGAGTCTTGGTCGGTGAACCTCCTAGCTACCTTCTCTATGTCTTGCATAGTGTGCATATTCTTGAGATCGTTCATGTCAACTTTCATTTCTCCCAAGGCTTGTGTTACTTGGGCTAAGGTAAGAACCATTTTTGGGCATTGTGACGGGAGATTCTTGGTCGCTCATTGTTGGATCTAATTGTGCTGTATTTTCTTGATCGTGAGTTTGGATGTCTTTTCGAACTAACCTTGTTCCTTGTTCCCTAGTCCAAAGAGGAATTGTTAATTTGGTTCGTGCACGACCTATCTTGCGATGTTTAGATTTTAGAATGTTTGCTTTCACTTATTTCAATGACTTGACTCCAAGGCACATGCAAAACCTATCATGGTTGCTTCCTAGCTCTACATGAATGTATGATGCATAGTATTTCATTTCCCCGTATTCTTTTTTGTTCTATTTTTTTTTATTATTATTATTGGGGAAGATGAAGATACTTTTTACAAAATGAATGCAACCTATGGGGGGTCTATATGAACCTTTAGTCAACATGACAAGCAACAATGGTCTACATGCAACTCTCTAGGTGAAAAGGCTATGAGAAAGCTAGATTCCTGCAAACAACATTTATGCAAGCGTAGAACATGGGATCATATAGCACATCACACGTAATTACACACCTATGCATGAGGTTAAGTCCAACAATCCTAGCCAAGGTTCTAAGAGGTGACTAGAAGTAAGTCTTAGGGTGTCCAAGAGGGTACCATGACTAGGGTGTGTCTAACTATCCATACCACAACTTAGTGGTGATCCAAGTGGGACATCCATTATGAATCAACTAGGTCATATGATCCACACGTCGCGGTTGGGATGGACTTCAATTAAGGAACGACCTAGGAAGGTCACCTAACCATCCTTAACATCGGTCCCCCGGGGGTGTCTCAAGTATAGAACATACTTTAAGGGACCTGTATCCTAAAGCAAGACCCTCACGTGGGAATTACATGCATTTATGTCAAGCAAGTAGAATTCGATATTATAAATTTGAAATTACGAGACTTTTCGAATTTCGTCTACTACCCTTTAAAAATAAAGGAATATCCCCAGTAAAATCGCTAAACTGGGGATCCAGAGCTTTGGGGGTCCACGTGCCCTTCGTTACAGGATATTGAATGTCATATTAGTTTCTTTACATAGTGTAAGTATGCTTGGCTTGGGGGTGAGTCTAGAATCTCAAAACCCAAGTAGAGAAGTCGCCGCTATCCTTTCGGTAGCTAACAAAACCCTATTAGGCCATAACCCAATGGAAAAATGGCAGCCAAGGATAAGAAGGTCTCATATCTCTAGATTCGGGGACGAGGGTAAGGACAACAGTAGGTCACAGTGTCCCACCGCGTATAGCGGCCTCTACTCCTTGTTCTCATGTGTAATTTCACAATAATAATATCGAATTATATGAATCATATTTCCGGTTTAGCCGTACAAACACATATGGAAATAAGGATAGGCGGGTTTTAGTTAATTCACACATAAGTTCCACTTTATCATTCATGGGTGATCGCTTTAAGATTAGATTGATTTTAATCTTTGATTAGTCGAAATACTCTTTTTAGGTCTTTCAAGCTAAGCATGTATTATATGTGATTTTAAAGTATTAAACATATAGCATGAATCACATAAAGCCTAAAGCACGGTTTCTACTTAAGATTGATTTTAATTTAATGTCGAATCATTGATTAGTCAATATTACATAAATTTGAAAACATGTCAATTATCTAATAAAGCATTAAAATCACATAAACATGTAAACTAACTCATTTGAAGGACTTAAGACGATGATTTCGACTTTGTTAGCCTCATTCGAAGTACCTTTTGTGCAAGTCGGTAACCCTTTAGTTTCAAGAGCGTGAAGAATCATAATTAATTAGTAATAAAAATAATATTAACAAGTGTTTGGCATGGTTTTCGAAGGAGGGCACAAAAACCGAGGGAGTTTTAGAGAGAGAAAGTGATGAGTTAGGGAGAGAGAGAGTGTGAGAAGAAGTTGTGAAGATGTGAGTTGATGATGAAGTGCCGAATGAAGGTCGAAGGAGGGGTATATATAGTGTTGGAAATATCATCGTTGAGCGCCAGGGCGCCGGAGGAGCGCCTAGACGCCCAGAAGCAAGCGCCAAGACACACAATGAGCGCCAGGACGCTCGGGTGAGCGCCAAGGCACCCACTGAGCGTTGTGGCGCAACTCCTCTGGGTGCCAGGGCATTGGCTGGGCGCCTAGGCGCTCTCCCTGCGCTATGGGCTCAATGCCATGAATTTCCATATTCACGAAGAGTATCTCCAATGCTTCCTTATTTCATATATTTTCTTCCATAAGTCGAAATATTTCGAAATATGATGAGAATATACGAAATTTACTTCCATAACACCATTTATACACTTCAATAACCTAAAGTTGCCGTAAACCTAACGAACCTTTCTAGAAGGTTTGTCGAATCCGGTCACATTTGTACGCTTAATTAATTTATTTTTTTTCTAAAATAAATTTAAAATGAAACGGAAATGAAATGAAAATAAAAAATGAAAATATTAAAAACATTTTGAGCGTACTTCAACCATCATAATTCATCATTGGTTAACCCCTATCGACAACGGTTTTATTTACTTATTTATTTATTTTCAAGCGCTCGACTTTCAAGAATCGGACATTGTTTCGACGTGGTACACGATATGAATCAATTGTTAGGTGGGACCAAAAATAGGTGTCTACACTGTCCTGTTGGGTATTGCTAAGAATTGGGAGAACGGTTGGGTGATGAGGACGAAAATTGCTATAACTCCACTACCGGAATGCTACAAAAAAAAAGTATGCAAGCATTACTTATTTTGGATGCATGCAGAATCTATGTCTATTCGTGCAGAGGCCCGCAAAGCGGAAAGGAGAGATCACGAGTATGCTATGGATAGAGGCTAGGAGAAGCCAGAGATCACTTCTATTAAGGATAGCCTGGGTCCTAAGAAGGTGCATGTACGACAAAGACTTGAGAAGCTACCTCCCTTGAAGATTGACACTACTCCTAAGAGGAAGAGAGCTCGAGAGGAACAAGTTGTGATAGACAAGGGAAAGGGGAAGATTGTTGAGGCCCCAGGAAAGAAGCAATGAGTGCCCAAGAAGTCTATAAAAGTAGGGGAATCTTCTAAGACTACGAAGGAGAAGGAGAAGGAACCTAGACCTAAGTAGGAAGATTCCTTTGTTGTTTCACAAACTTAATTATTATTATTTTGATGAATAAGGCCTGTGTGCCATGTTTTATTTTTATGTACGTAAACAGTTGTGTTTGAATAATCATGTTTACAAATCATCCATTTCATTTCATGGAAAAAGTACAACACACTTTTTTTTTTGAAGATAAGCATCGTTCATGATTATTTTAGTAGGCAATTGAAGTACTGTAGAATAGTGAGGGGGTTTTATTTTTAAATGGGCCGAATCCCAGGTCGGGGTTGCCTACGTATCCTTCCGGAATCAAGCCAAACATAGGTCTAGTAACTCCATGTGCATAGCTTAAACATAGTATTTCTTCAATTGATCCAAGTTGGTGAGGTTGTAGAAGCTGTCACTGTTCATGTCCATAAGTTCAACTGCACCTCCGGGGAGTATCCTCTTGACAATATAGGGCTCAGCCCAGTTCAAGAAAAATTTCCATCGAGGATCCATGACGGTTTTTCGTAATGCTTTAAGAACTAGATCACCTTCCTTGATTCTTCTTTCTTTGACATGTTTGTTGAAATGTTCATCGATCCTCTTTTCATAGACTTGTACATGACTTAGGGCTTTCAAGCGTTTCTCATCCAGGAGGACCAAAGCATCATACCAGGCTGGCACCCTTTTAGCTTCAAAAAGTTCACTTTCCAATGAGCTCGATAGGTTGTACGACTTCCATCCCATAAACCAAGGAGAAAGGTGTCGCTCTTGTAGAAGTTCTAATGGACGTTCGGTACCCCCATAAGGCGAAGCGCAAATTAAGTGGCCAATCTTTGTAAGTTTGAGTCATTTTGGAGAGGATTGCCTTAACATTTTTATTCGCTGCTTCAACTGCCCAATTGGTTTAAGGTCAAAACGGAGACGATTTGTGTTACTGGATTTTATACTGTATGAGAAGTTCCTCACATTCACCTTGAAAATGAGTTCTATGATCATTGATAATTTCATGCGGGATTCTATATCGGCATATTATATTGGCTTTATGAATTGTGCCACATGTTTAGCTTGCAACACACGGTATAAGGCAGCTTCCACCTTTTTGGTGAAGTAGTCAATCGCCACCAATATGAACTCGTGACCTCCATGACCCGAAGGTGTAACTTTTCGAATTATATCAATTCCCCATGTTGAAAATGGCCACGGGGATGATAGAGAGTGAAGTAGTGACGGAGGTATGTGTTGAGCATTTGCGTACTTCTGATATTTGTCTTAATGTCTTACATATCTATTGCAATCATCCTCCACTGTAGTCCAATAATATCCTTGTTTAATGACATTAGAAGCTAACATTCGGGCATTTATATGAGTTCCACATATGCCTGAATGTATTTTTGATCAATAACCCATTGAACCTCTTTGTTGTCTATAATCAGAGGTGTAAGCCATAGTATTGCCTTCTGTATAGATCTCCTCCCCGAATGATGTATTGGGAAGTGAGGAGTCTTTGAGCTTGTTGTTCTTTCTTCGACGCCTAAGTAGGGTATTGTTGGTTTGCCAAATAGTTCTTGATGTCACTGTACTAAGGTTCCTCCTTCATGAGCTCTTTCACCTGATTGTCTTCTTCAACCATTCAAATATGAGCTGGTGTTTTTTTTTCTTTCAACGGCCAAGGGCATTACTATCAAAGAACTCGGGATGCGGACCATTGATGCCAACTTAGCCAAGACATCGACGAACTGGTTGTCCTCTCTTTTTAAGTGTACTCAATTTCCCCAATTTGGGAGGCGATTTCCTCCAAATGGGCTTGATAAAGAGCATTTCAATGATATGAGAGTATGTTCCTCTTTAAGCGAGACGAGCAGGACACCAACCCCACACCCTTGTTTATTGGAGGCACCATCAAAGTACAGGGACCAACTTTTTTCTTCAGTCATCATCAATTCCTCATGGGGAAACTCATAATCCTCAGGTCGAGGTTCATCCGGAGAGTCAGCCAGGAATTCTGAGATCATACTTCCTTTTGTGGATTTTTGTGACACGAACTTAAGGTCAAATTTGGCTAACATAATCATCCATCTTGATATTCTCCCATTTACTGCAGGTTTGTGCAAGAGATATTTAAGTGGGTCTCCTTTACTAACTATGTGAACAGTATGAGTTAGCAAATAATGTCTCAACTTCTTGGTAGACTACACTAATGCCAATCATAATTTTTCGATGTTAGAATACCTTTCTTCATATTGTAAGAACTTCTTGCTCAAGTAATAAATGGCATTTTTTCCCATCGATTTCTTGTGCTAGCATGGCTCCTGCAGCGGTTTTAGTAACGGTTAATAGGAGTCTCAAAGGATATCCTTAATTTGGATGTACCAGAACAAGCAGATTTGTGAGATATTCCTTAATTTTATCAAAAGCTTGTTGGCAGTCCTCATACCATTCTTTTGGAGCATCTTTCTTTAACTTCCTAAAGATAGGCTCACATAACATAGTAATCTTAGAAATGAATTTGCTTATGTATTGGAGCCTTCCTAAGAATCCCCGAATTTCTTTCTCGGTCTTCAGCGGTTTTAAAGACATGATGGCCTTAATTTTTGTTGGATCAATTTCAATACCCCTAGCGCTAACCACATGACCTAGAAGATTTCCTGAAGTAACTCAAAAGGCACATATTTTGGGATTGATTCTCATGTTGAATCTTCGGAGTCTTTCGAAGAATTTTCTCAAGGAAAGGGTATGTTCACTCATTTCCTTGGTTTTTACTATCATGCCATCCACGTATATTTCTACTTCCTTATGTATCATATCATGAATAAGTGTAGTTGCATCACATTGATATGTAGCCCCAGTATTCTTCAAACCGGATGGCATGACTGTGTAGCAATATAACCCCCTTGGAGTAGTGAAGCTCGTTTTCTCCATGTCCTTTTAATCCATCTTGATTTGATTGTAGCTGGCGTAACCATCCATGAAGGAGAACAAAGTATGGCTGGCTGTATTATCAACAAGCAAATCAATGTGAGGTAACGGAAAGTCATCCTTTGGACTGTGTGGACCCAGGGCTTTGGGCGCCCACGTGCCCTTCCTTACAGGACATTGAATGTCGCGATAGTTTGATTGCATAGTGTGAGTATGCTTGGCTTGGGGGTGAGTCTAGAATGTCAAAACCCTAGTAGAGAAGTAGCTACTTGTAGACCCGGGGCTTTGAGGTCCCACGTGCCCTTTCTTACAAGACGTTTGAATGTCGTGTTTAGTTTGTTTGTATAGTATGAGTATGCTTGGCTTGGGGAGTGAGTTTAGAATCTCAAAATCCAAGTAGAGAAGTCGCCACCCTCCTCCTTTTCGGGAGCTAACAGAACCTCATTATGTCATAGCCCAATGGCAAAATGACAGCTAAGGATAAGAAGGTCTCATATCTCTGGATTCGAGGACGAGGGTAAGGACAACAGTAGGTCACAATGTCCCCCAGCATATAGCGGCCTCTACTTGTTCTCATATGTAATTTCACCATCATAATCTCGAATTATAGCAATCATATTTCCGGTTTAGACCTACAAACACGTATGGAAATAAGGCTGTGCGAGTTTTGATTAATGCACGCATAATTCCGTTTTTTCATGCATGGGTGATCGCTTTAGGATTAGATTGGTTTTAGACTTTGATTAGTGGAGACATGCCTTTAGGTATTTTAAGTTAAACATGGATTCTAGATGATTGAAAGCATTCAACATATAGCATGAATTCACAAAAAATCCTAGGCACGGTTTCAACTTAAGTTTGATATTAAATTAATATCGAATCATCAATTAATCAATTTTACATGAATTATGAATTATAAACATGTTAATTTTCTAATAAAGCATTAAAATCACAAAATAATGTAAACTAACTCAATTTGATGATTTCGACATTGTTGGCCTCACTCAAAGTACCTTTCTTGCAATTGTCGACAACTTCTTTTGTTGAATGCTTGAAAAACTTTGACTAATAATGATAGTAATAAAAGTAATAAAAAGTTTTATAAGTTATGTGAAAAGCACGGTTTTCGAAAGAAGGCATGAATAATGAGGGAAGTTGTAGAGAGAGAAAGTGATGAGGTAGAGAGAGAGTATGTTAGAGAAGAAGTGAATGTGAAGATGTGAAGTTGAAGATTGTAGAGAGAGAAAGTGACGAGGTAGAGAGAAAGTGATGAAAACTAGTCAGTGGGACCCCCATACAGATTTTGGAGTGAGGAGCAAATAGATGAAGGACTGACTTCCGACACAAAACTAGGCGTTTTTCAAGCAATCAATTTTTAGAAGTTGGACTTGTAGCGACGTGATACACGATAATCATCAGCCATTAGGTGGGGCCAAATTTGTCTACACCATCGTCCTCCTTTCGGGAGCTAACGCAACCCCATTAGGTCATATTCCAATGGCAAAATAACAGCCAAGGATATGAAGGTCTCATATCTCTGGACGGGGACGAGGGTAAGGACAATAGTAGGTCACAGTATCCCCCCCCCTCCCC
>PYUH01000047.1:507433-611968 GCA_016808085.1 Suaeda aralocaspica
TTTGTACTTTGTGTTGGTCCGTGTATTAGCTACTCAACCAAACACCTTATCATTCGCGCCATTGTAACATACCAATAGAAAAAACAGGTTGTAATGTTGCTCCCTCAATGCAAAATGAAGGGTAAAAGCTCCAAAACAAGGATCAGGGAAAATTGTGTGATGAATGCCTAAATCTGATAAAGCTCCTAGAAATTATACCTTTTATCATTCGCGACATGTTAACTACCAAGCAAGCTACTAGAGTTAAAAGCCAAACATGGAATATATGACCAGGACTAAACCATGAAAAGGAGAAATAAGCATGAAATAATGCATGGCGGCTCAAATCCTCCCGTTAACACAGTTCAAGCCCCTACTCTACACATGGCTATAATGGCAAGATTAGAAATTAGTTTCAAGCTAAGGTAAAGTTCAAGTCCAAGGTGGCAATTCCTAACACATAACTCTACCAGTGCCAAATCGGCGAAAACATTTTAAATAAAATGCGGGGCACGGGGAAGTCGTCATCAACCATGCAGTTATTCCTCAAATAAAATAACCCTCAATTCATTCAAACCATTCAATCTAAAACAGCAATCAAAACTAAACTAGGAAAGCAGTCAAATTTGTTAAGGTATGTAAACTCTACTTCTAGCAAGTAGACAAACATATGACTATCTAAGAAAGCAGTAAAATTACAAAAAGCAATAAAACTATACAATAAAGTCAATAAATCATATCTCCCCAAGCCGATACTCAGCAATGTCTCGTTGCTAGGAGACAGGAGAAAAGAAGAAGGATGGAGAAGAGAGATGGGGGATGGGGTTATGGGGTTGAATATGCTGTAAATGTGGTTAAAAGGATGAATTTGTGCAAGGATAAGAAAAGAGCGTGAGTGGTAGACGATATTGCGGTTGTAGCATACATGGATTGAATTTGACACCTTCACTGTTACGACCATATCTCACAAAATAAATTTTGGATTACAAGGATTCTGATTTATGGCGGTAAGTAAACTCAAGAGCTTTCAACGGTAGGTCTACGGGCCCGTGGAACGTCCTACGGAAAGTTATGGTTCATTGAAAATGATCCTTTGAACCTGCGCGCGAAAAGTCTATCGCCAAGCGAAAAAAAAAAAAAAATTGCCGCTCGCGGAATTCGCAGATTGTCCTTTTCGCCCAGCCTAGGGCGAAATTTACTTAGAATTTTTTCTGATCTTCCTCAAAAACGCCATTCGCAGCCCCGACTCGGGCGGATTTCGCCGACTGCTCGGACGCGAAATTTTTGCCTTTTATAAATTCATGACCTTCCTCAATCCGTCCTGCGCTAAGCTTCACCGGGCGGGGATTTTGCCCGAGTGTGCTCTGGGCGAAGCCCGACGCTAGCACCGGGTTGATGCAATCCTTGCAAAAGTTTTCACTTTCTTTTAGCACCGTTCTGAGGACCTGTACTCATAAACCGAACTTGACCAAATATCATGAAGTACTCTCACTGCGCTTACCAACCAACACTGATAAAACTTAGTTAGCGTTGTTTTCCCTACCGCTCTGGAATATATTAATAGTGACGAAGAAAACTATCCTAATATAAGTAAAAACTCCTCCGTACCGCTGTCTCTGTCTCTATCTGCGTTCACTCCCGCGAAACGCGCTCCTTAAGGTACATTTGCTGACCGGTTTAACAATACTTTAAGGAGGTGTCAGATGGGAACGTGATTCGTCCCTTCGGAAAAAAACCCCCCTTCCCCATGTAGGTTATAAATTCAAAAATGCTTGGGTTTCCCATTCGCTCAATTGTTCCTGATCCTTACATGAGATCTCGCCATTTTTTCGTTATTCACCTTAAAAACATGTGAGATGACTCTGCTAGCTTGCGAGGTGTGTCTACACGTCGCTTGCCTTTTTTGGATCCGACACATCTTGTTATCATCACCGATCTCCAAGTCACCTGCAAGAGGATCCAACACAAAGGAGCCTCCAAAAGATCCATTATGGGGATCGAGGCAGGTCTATTAAAGAACAATTCATTAAGAGATAAATTGCATGACGATTGTTTATTCATTGGACGTGTCAAAAGCCATAAGGTTGAACAGTAACCTTAATCATCCCACTGAAAGAGTAACTCCATTTTTCACGTTAATTACACCAGGCACCTGCGTGTGTAAGAAAGGTCACAAGTATAAGTGGGATGTGAGCATACGCATCCAATCTAGGCACCAAAATCAACAGGAATAAAAAATTTCCGCTCTTACCGGGACATCCGCTAAAAAATAACCTTAGGGGTATCTCCTCCGCAGATACGCCCCGCCATTGAAGAACTTTAAGAGGGTCATGGAGGAGCTGCACAGGAATGTCGCCAGAAGAGGTGCATGAACATGTTAGAATTCTGAGAAACCGGGATAGTTCATGCAGACCAATTGAGCAGAATTTAAGCGGACATTTGGTGTGAACATAAAAGACTGGCAACATGTGCGAAGGCATCGGGAAGAGTTATAGTAACGTGGTTAATGGTAAGGAGAGAAGAGGAGTCCTGAAAACGAGGGTTACCGAAAACGTAACAACTGCCAGGGTAATCCAACATATATATGCAAGGACGGAATCCCGGACGGCACAGAGATAATTGGACAGGATGAATGTTACCCATTTTTCTTTTAGTTGCTCTTATTCTTTGATCGACTTATTTCTAGCCACGCTTGCCCTGTGAGAGCTTGGAAGACAATCGCGGACTCTTGAGATTTTGTGAATCCTATATTTGACCTTCCCCTGGTGGTATAGCTGCTACGCTTTACCAGTGCTACAGTACCTCGTCGTGGTAAGTATGCCAGCCAATCTTAACAGAAACAAAAGTTACGCAGAGGCTGTTGGTCCGACTCGCATACAATAATTTTTAACGAGCCGAGTCGTGCTGCCTTGTAGTGATCAAATAACTACTATGCGACGCATCCGTCACCCCCTACTCAACAGGCTGATCATCTCGGTCTTCAAGCCCCTGCATTCACCCGGACCCATTGACCACCCTGAATTTGTCCGCTGTATTCCCCCCTTTGGACATTCTAAGGCGACCACTTTGTCGACGCTCAGCTGTTCCCCCGAGGCCATCTTTCGAGGCTCTAGTTTTTAGTCTTATTTACAATACGACATAATCAGAACATTAAGAGCGTTATTTATCTTACGCCGCGCTCTTATAATCATTTCAAACGATCTAAAAAAATATTGCCCACATGGCTATTTAAGGGCCCTGCAGCCACTCCATTTTACCCTCCCACTTCTGTGACGTGAATAGCAATGATGATCACGCCGGGATTTTGACAGTTTATAATATAATTGGAGTATAGCGGTATCGTGATTATATGTCCTTTAGGGGGTACCCCCCGTCTTTAATGTTTACTTGTAATGAGAGGACCAGGCCAACTCGAGCTCTTCAGACCTTAGGCCCTGTTCACAGCACACTCTTCGAACGAAGGCGACTCAGTAATATCACATTACCTGATAACACCCGCCTTTTGCTCATGATGCTCCCCCCCTGGCATTGTACGACCCGGTTCAACCTTTTTTGATGACGCATTAACCGTCTTTTCGTTATAGGGCCTATTCCGACTCAACACTCATCGCCCTAGCTTCAAGACTTCGTACGATCGTCTTCACTCTGTCTCCCGCCTTGACCTTACCACTTTTCTTCTCCCGTTTTCTTCTCTTCGGTTCGTTCCTTCCGGTTGTTGTGACGACCCTCCAAATAGATCGCGACATCCGATTCTTCTCACAAGCGCGGTTGCAGGGCGCTAATTCCAGGCACGAGACATAATTTTTTGCTGGCCATTCCCCCCCCCCCCCCATCCTCATCGTCCCCTTTTTCCCCCCCCCCCCCTTGCCCCAATTTCCGTATGCGCTTGTCTCTTTCTTTGGACAAATGCATACTACTTCTTGGTAGGACGCGGGTTAGCTGTGGCTTGGTTTTTATACTTATTCGGTCAGTTGAGGTTCGCAGAGACGGCTGACCTCTTTTTCGGTAGCCTATCACGCACTTTGCTGCCCGCCATTCACTACGTCACTCCGCCGTTCGTTGTTTCTCTGCCCTGGTGGGTTCCACTTTTCTGTTTCCCAACCTATTTGTGCGGCGGTTCCAACAGACCGGGTTATTGCGTCCCGATGTCGCAAGTCGGGGTGTAGTGTTTGAATACCATGCGTGCATAAGGATCGCACTTGCCTGCCTTTACACCTCTTCACATGACTTTCCGATAAGGTGACTCGCTTGATTACCGTCTTCCGGCCTGTCGAGTCCGGATAATCTGACCATTCCACAGGAAATCAGCTGTTCTTGGTCCTTTGATTCCTCGGATCTTTTTACTGGGCTTCGACAGAGGATTCTCTGTCACTCTCCCTGGCTTCAACCCGAATAAAATCCTGGGTCAGGAGATATGGTAGGGCCATCGGACATATAACGCGATAACGTCTAGTGGTCTGGAAGTAAGGGTGCTAATATGTCATTCGTTAATTAGCTAAATTGCGGCTCTGGAGATTCTGTCTGAAAGTCTGCACATTGTCGCCAGCATATGGCTTCATCTCCCCCCCCACACTCATTTTTTTCCCATCCTTCCCCCCCCCCCCGTTGATCCCGAATATCAGTAAAATGCTTGCATTTAATAACTACAAGTAACATTCGGTCAATCTTCTTTCCCCAAATTATATTAATTATGAATTCATGATTATTAGTCTTACTTGGTGATACCCTGTTAGGAAAGGTGTTAACCTAACCTGTGGACGTCCGGGATCGTATCAATCGACGTGTCATATACCTTTCTTCTTAGGTGCCGCTTCGGCACCCGCTCTTAGCTGGGGAACTATGACGTTAGTTTAGGGATGGGTTTTGTCCGGGGGGGATCCTCGTGTGAACTGTGTCCATAATCTTCAATATAACCAAATCACATGTGGGTCCTTTCGCTCTTACTGCAACCATCAAGAATAACATCATTACGATTTGGTAGGCACCCATGATTGTGTATGGCCTCGCACCCATTACATCGATGTCCTAGTTCCACTATCAAAGTGATGGCTTGACTGGTCCCTCGGGGATTCTGTGATGCCTGTGATACTGGAGGTGTGTAGGTTGTGATGGAAGGTGGCTGGTTGCCTCTTGAGCAGTAGATTGTGCAATCTGAGTATCTGAGTCCAGGTGGTGTTGTGAGCCTGCATTGCCTCCATATTTTTCTGCATTGCAACATCACTATTTTTAACTCTGAGATTTCTCCACTAGTGGTTGAACTGGCATTGGTGGTGCTGATGTGGTGCCACTGAAACATGGTGGGGGTGGTGGTACATGCTCGCATCTGCTGGGGGGGCTGCTGAGTGGCATGGCTTGTGCAGGATTCGTGACATTGCTATTGTTCTTGTAGGAAGTATGGGTGGTCCTTCCAGCCCGCTGTTGTATTAGAATATGGATTGTTCTATAGGCTTAAGGCACACAATGCTCTACTGAAATGGTACATGACTGGGAACCTATGACCAAATGAACCACAGGAATCACAGAAAGGATCAGTACATCCCGAAAGTGCAGCTACAGGTGAGGTGGAGGGTAGTAGTACCAATCTTATCAAGTCTTGATTATGGCATTGATTGTGAGGCTAGACTCTCATACTTATCATCAACTACATGTTTTCCACCCTCTTAGAATTGCCCTTAAGGTACCAAACTGTGAATTATGGTGGATATTCATCAATCAGTTCATATGCCAAGCATTAACTCCTGGTTCATAATCGCCATTAGCAGCAGAATCTATAAAGCTTACTTCTACCCAAACCATTGTAGAATGACTGAACCGAAAACCATTTCTCAAGACCCGTGATGAGGGACACATTCTCAACAACTACCCTAAACCGTTCCAAGCACAAAAGACTCATCTGTCTCCTGGATTAAAGTTAGTAATGAGACTCCTCAAAACAGCTGTCTCTCTGTGGTGGATAGTACTTCCTCGTGAAAAGCACGAGCCACATCCTCCCAACAATGTAACTTGTGGCCTATTAAGATCATTTAACCAGTTCTAGCCTTGTCTTTCAACGAAAATGGGAACATTTCGCCTCCTAATGTAATCCTTAGAAACGTGTCACATTGCTTGATAGTATCACAGTATTGAAGGAAATTTGTAAGTGCAAATTCGGATCTCCTTCATTCCCTAAAACTGATTTCGTTCAACCAATTCACAAGAGCCGGTTCGTCAAATTAGCAGCATCGGTAAGGTACTGAATAACCCCACCATAGCTCAGTACTAGCAGGAATATCTCTCATGAACGGCCGCAGCTGGCGGTGGTGGACGGTGGTCCTACATGTCCTTCCCTTCGCAGCATCAACTCTAATACCTTCAAACAGCGGATGAAGGGAACTCGAAAACTGAGACAGTCAGAACAGTTTCCTCCACAGATGGGGGACAAATTCGGTTCTACAGTCTCCACCGTTTAGAAAGAAAACCGCTCGGCTCAGAAATGAAAGGTCAGCTCTGTCGTTTGCCTAACTATAAACTTGCACAAATGTAATCCGAGCAAGGATGAGAAACGCCTAGAACCAAAAGTCTTTGAGACTAGAAAATAAAAAGAAAAACAGTATATACCCGACTATAATAGATTAAAATGCCTCCCGGCAACGGCGCCAAAATGTTGATGACGGCTATCGCCACACCTATCAATAACAAACCACTCTAACTAATATATTAGGGAAGTAGGAGGTATCGACCATCCCAGGGAAGCAATTTAACCCTAAATTATCGTTCTGACAAAGTCATTAAAACTGTGTAAGGGCCTTGAAATGTGAATCTCAGACTCAAACCTAACTAAAAACTAGATAACTAGTTGATAAGGGAATAAAATTCTATGACGAAGCTAGGACACGGTTCACCATAGATTAACAAATGATTCACACAATAATTAATAATTGGTCATTCCTTGTGTAAGCCCTAAGGCTTCTCCTACATCTACACGCCCCTCTCAGTGCACGTCCTCTCTAATTTACCAGACTCGCAACTACACTATGTAGGTCTCGTACATGCCCAGCAGAATTCCCTGTCTTTTCATTGATTTACGTCCTTGTCCACTTCTGGAGCCTTGATCTATATTGTGGGTCAAATTTAACCTCTTCGGCATCGATTTACAACAATATCAAACTAACAATTAAACCTGGCCAGTATTTAACTGAAAGCAATAAAAAATGACAACACGAATTCCAGTTCCATTAAAACCAATCAACAATTAAGTCACACGAAACAATCACAATCCATGGATCCCCTAGTTCTAGAAAGGGAACTACTCACGCATAATAGAAACTAAGGAACTAATTTAATCATAAGAACTGGAACTGAAAACATGACTTCAACAATTAAACTAATTAACAAGAAAAAAAATAACTCAAAAGCCAGAAAACTAAAACAAAACAAGATCTAAATTAAAATCTACTAACAATTAAAATAAGGAAAATAATTAAACTTAATAAAAACAAGAGAGGAAAATAAAGAAGAACCTGAAATGCAATTGTATTGAGATGAATGATTGAGTTTGACAAAAGTAAGTTCTAGAGAGAAACTGAATGAAAAATCCTAATGAGAGAAAATAATTTCTAATCTAGTCTCTATTCTAATGTAATGTGTTGAAAAAACCTAACACAAACACTATTTATATAAAAAGTACAATGCTCGGGTCAAAAGGAGTGAAAAACGGCTCGGCATCCGCCCGACAATGACCGCTCCTCTCCCACCCCCGCATCGGCGCTCACAAAGCGTGTCCTGTTCCGCCACACGCCGCCCGACTGGAGCGCGATCATCCTCCTGAAGCAACTCCACCCTCCTCGGCATCGCCGATCGGTTTTGCGATCGCAGCTTTTCGCCATATCTCCTTGCACATCAGCATTCGCTCCACGCGCAATCGCCCGACTGAAGTCGATGATTTTTCGCCTAAATCAAGTTGGACGTCTTAGTTACTCCGCTTCATATGCTTCCTGATTACTTCAATTCTTAACCCATGGCTTCTAGATCAGTTGTAACTCAATGATTGCTCGGAATCAATGCAAAAAACCACGAAATCCTGCAAAAAGTCACTAACAAGCACAAACAACTCCATACAACCAATGTTAGCCAAAATAGCTCCGAAGAGCATAGGTTAGAGTCAAATAAACCAGAACAGGGGGTAAAATATAAGCAAATACAATAAACTTATCATCATCACATGGCCGCGAGGGAAGGTAACTAGGTAAGAAATATATTGAGCCTGATCAAAGGCCAACATGCGGGCTGCACCTCCAGGAGCCCATAGTCTAGACCCTTTGGAGGATACCTGGTGCACGTCCTCCACCTCAACAATGTATCATCCGAACTATAGACCTGCAAAATATAAGAATTTTGAGCAGAAATTCAGCAGCAAATGACCGTATGGACATTTCCCATAAATAAACCATAGCTATGGTGTCCAGCCACCTGCAATAAAACTATGGAGGACTCAAATGCTTCAACAACATTCAACACAAAAACACTTTAAATATTTTCAGCCTCATTTGCCAAAAGATTGTCATTTCAGAGTTGGGAACTAGGGGGCTATATGAGCAAACGTGCATATCTAATATTGCTTTTAATAACAAGAACATTACATGAAAGCATTTAGAAGCTTAAAGAAACTAATTTTGAACTAGATTAGACACATGAGATTCATTCATTTTAAGATAATTTCAAACATGGTTTGTTGCAAACAGCATGAAAAGCCATCATTGACTCATTCAGATTAAAATTGGTTAAACTTTCTCTGTTGACATAAATTACCTAACTTAAATGACCTATGTAAGTTAGTAGCCGTTTTTTGCGAAAATTAGTTCAAAACTCTACAAGTTGTTGCTAATTTGAGATTCTCCGGTGTTCACCATCATTAGCACATGGAAATCAAGTTCATTCATCAAGAGAGGGAAACTACACAAAATCATTCCATGTAACATTTCAAGTTCATTGAAACTATAGAACTATATGAGCTAAGTTTCACAAAATTCACCAGACATTAACAAAGGCTCAATTCATGCCACTTCAAGTCGCAAGGCATTTTTATAAACACAATCAGAAAATGAGGCAAATTTCGCCCCTTCACTCGCTCAAGGTCACACCCCTAACTACACTACTACAAACATTAAGCTAACAAGGTAAGTTTTCACAATCTCACTTGTTTTGGCTCAAACTACTTCCTATGGGTTCCATTACATCTATAGGCAAGAACATGCATCAATTTCGATATTCATACACAAGAACAAGAAATTCAATTTTTGGGGTCACTAACTTCATAATTAAGTGAAGTAAATTGCAAAGTTAAGCAAGAAAGTAAGAACAAGAAATCCCATCTTTTGGGGTTTGGTGGGGTTTGCTCGAAGAAGAAGAAAGGAAATTAAGGTGTTTGTGTGAGTAGCTAATACATGGACCAACAAAGTACAAACACAAACAACAATGTCAAACTAGCTTACATGGCCTAATGAGAGCCAGAGGGCCCGTCACGAGCGCCTAGGCGCTGGGCTGCGTCGTGGCGCCCAGTTGGCGATTTTTGGGACCCTCTGTGGGCCCACCTTGACTTAGGGATTTTGCTTTTTGAGCTTCAAGCAGGTGCTTCACGTACTCCGACATTCCCCGTCGCCGTTATCCAACATCTTTGTCAAAATAATCAAAATGCCCGAAAGACGAATCGGGTCAAAATTACGAAAATGACCCCTGAAAGACGAATCGGGTCAAAATCCTTATAATGGTCACGAAAGACGAGTGGGGTCCTGCAAACCAAACCAGGTTTAAGCAAGTCAGAAAACCATAAATCAACTCTCTACAACATCATCACGTTTCCATAGCCAAGATGAGTCTAAAGTGGAAAGTTTTGGATCGTCAAATGATCTACCTCAGTCTCGGATGGTACAGACGCCACTCCGGAACCTCACATACGATCGGATGGTACAGAGGCCTTTTCCGGAACTTCATATCTATCGAATGGTACCGGCTTTTTCTAGAATCTCTATATGATAACACAAACATCTGAGGGAGACCTTTATCACGTCCTCAAGAAACTTAGCACTTTCTGAGGATGTATCATCTTGGTGCAGCACTAAACTAACCCTTTTGTTTTGCAAGTACCCGTGTACTTTGACTTTCGTTTTACAAACCTAATCTCTCTCGACCAACTCAGTCAAAGTGGGGGCTAACCGTAGACACCTATTTTTTGTCCCACCTAACGACCAATGATTATCGTGTACCATGTCGCAACAATGTCCGATTCTTTAAAGTTGAGTGCTGAAAATAAATAAATAAATAAAACTGTCGTCGATAGTGGAACCGATGATGAGTTATAAGTTGAAGTACACTTAAAAATGATTTTATTTTCATTTTATTATTTACATTATTCGTTTTCGAAATAAAATAATTAATTTTAATGTACGAATGTGACCAGATTCGACGAACTTCTAGAAAGGTTTGTTCGATTTATGGCAATCTAGGTTATGGAATGTATAAATGGTGTTATGGAAGTATTCATATATTTTCTATGAAATATTGAAATATTTAGCATTTATTATGAACTTATTATTTCTAATGTACTTGATAGTGAATAACACCACCCGTTGTTCTACAATTAGTATTGTATGATTTTTCATCTAAGAATTGCCGACAGATTACCTTAGGTATCGGGAGCATTTTTTCGATTCCGCCTCTATAGCGTTGATGGCATAAGGTTTATGGACATTTCTTTTCTCTTTCTTTCCGATTACGGGTTTCGTATTTGTAGGACCTACAGAATCTGTCCTATGATTGCAGTGTGGGTACGAGAGCGTCGATGCGCCAACCAGTGCCCTAGGCGCCCATGGGAGCTTCACCATAGTGGTGGCCTGGCGCTTGCCTCGAGGTGTGTTAGAGCTCCTTGTGCATCCAGGCACTCCATTTCTGAGCGTACTAACGCTCCTCTAGGCCGGGGCGCTGAAGGTGATACTTCAAACCACTATATATACACCCTTCTTCGAAAAATCAATCATCAAAATCGCATCTTCATAACTTCTTATCACACACTCCTCTCTCTAACTCGTCACCTTTCTCTCTAAAATCCCTCGGTTTTCGTGCCTCTTACTTGGAAACGTGCCAAACACATAATATTATTACAATTATTAGGTAACTAAAGGTTCTTAAGCTCTCCATTTGTAAAGGTTGTCTCGACTTGCACGAAAGGTACTTCGAATAAGGCCAACAACGTCGAAATCATCGACTTAAAAGCTCTTCAAATGAGTTAGTTGCATGATTATATGATTTAATGCATTATTAGAGAATGACATGTTTTCAAATTCAGGAATGTTGACTAATTGATGGATTCGCATTAAATTAAAATCAAATCTTAAGTAGAAACCGTGCTTTAGGTTTATGTGATTATGCTATATGCTAATGTTTTCAAACACGTAGAATTCATGTTTAGTTCAAGACTAAAAAGCATGTTCCACTAATCATCGATTAAAATCAATCAAATCCTAAAGCGATCACCATGCATGATAAAACGAAATTAATGTGGCATTAACTAAAACCGCCTAGCCTTTTTCCATACGTGTTTGTAGGTCTAAACTAGAAATATGATTACTATAATTCGATATTATGATTGTGAAATTACACATGAGAACAAGTAAAGGCCGCTATATGCGGGGGGGGGGGGTGGGGGGGGGGGGGGGGCCGCGCATATAGCGGCCTTTACTTGTTCTCATGTGTAATTTCACAATCATAATATCGAATTATAGTAATCATATTTCTAGTTTAGACCTACAAACACGTATGGAAATAAGGCTAGGCGGGTTTTAGTTAATGCACACATTAATTTCGTTTTATCATGCATGGGTGATCGCTTTAGGATTTGATTGATTTTAATCGATGATTAGTGGAAACATGCTTTTTAGGTCTTGGAAACTAAACATGAATTCTACGTGTTTGAAAACATTAAGCATATAGCATGAATCACATAAAGCCTAAAGCACGGTTTCTACTTAAGATTGATTTTAATTTAATGTCGAATCATCAATTAGTCAACATTGCATGAATTTGAAAACATGTCAATTCTCTAATAATGCATTAAAATCATATAATCATGCAAACTAACTCATTTGAAGAGCTTAAGTCGATGATTTCGACGTTGTTGGCCTTATTCGAAGTACCTTTCGTGCAAGTCGACTAACCTTTACAATGGAGAGCTTGAAGAACCTTAGTTAACTAATAATTGTAATAATATTATGTGTTTGGCACGGTTTCCAAAGTAAGGCACGAAAACCGAGGGAGTTTTAGAGAGAAAAGGTGACGAGTTAGAGAGAGAGAGTGTGTGAGAAGAAGTTATGAAGATGCGAGTTGATGATTGATTTTTCGAAGGAGGGGGTATATATAGTGGTTGAAGTATCACCGTTCAGCGCCCGGGCGCTAGAGGAGCGTTAGGACGCTCAGAAAGGAGTGCCAGGATGCACAAGGAGCTCTAAGACACTCGAGGCGAGCGCCAGGGCGACCACTATGGTGAAGCTCCCATGGGCGCTAGGGCACTGGTTGGGCGCATCGACGCTCTCCCTACGCTACGGCGCTCAACACCCTGAATTTCTATTTTTACACGGAATACCTCTGGTGTTTCCTTATTTCATATATCATCTTCCATAAATCGAAATATTTCGGAATATTACGAAAATATATGAAATTTACTTCCATAACACCATTTATACATTTCCATAACCTAGACTTGCCATAAATCGAACAAACCTTTCTAGAAGGTTCGTCGAATCTGGTCACATTCGTACATTAAAATTAATTTATTTTATTTTCGAAAACGAATAATGTAAATAATAAAATGCAAATAATAAAATCATTTTTAAGTGTACTTCAACTGCTATAACTCATCATCGGTTACCACTATCGACGACAGTTTTATTTATTTATTTATTTTCAAGCACTCAACTTTAAAGAATCGGACATTGTTGCGACATGGTACACGATAATCATTGGTCGTTAGGTGGGACAAAAAATAGGTGTCTACGGTTAGCCCCCACTTTGACTGAGTTTGTCGAGATGATTAGGTTTGTAAAACGAAAGTCAAAGTACACGGGTACTTGCAAAACAAAAGGGTTAGTTTTAGCTGCACCAAGATGATACATCCTCAGAAAGTGCTAAGTTTCTTGAGGACTGATAAAGGTCTCCCTCAGATGTTGTGTTATCATATAGGAGATTCTAGAAAAAGCGTCGGTACCATTCGGATAGATATGAAGTTCCGGAAAAGGCCTCTGTACCATCCGATCGTATGTGAGGTTCCGGGAGTGGCGTCTGTACCATCCGGAGACTGAGGTAGATCATTTGACGATCCAAACATTTCCACTTTAGACTCAGCTTGGCCTTAGGGAAACGTGATGATGTTGTAGAGAGTTGATTTATGGTTTTCTGACTTGCTTAACCTGGTTTGGTTTCAGGGACCCCACTCGTCTTTCGTGACCATTATAAGGATTTTGACCCGATTCGTCTTTCAGGGGTCATTTTCGTAATTTTGACCCGATTCGTCTTTCAGGGCATTTTGATTATTTTGACAAAGATGTTGGATAAACAGCGACGGGGAATGTCGGAGTACGTGAAGCAAACCTTGCTTGAAGCTCAAAAAGCAAAATCCCTAAAGTTCAAGGTGGGCCCCACAGAGGGTCCCAAAAATCGCCAACTGGGCGCCACGACGCAGCCCCAGCGCCTAGGCGCTCATGACGGGCCCTCTGGCTTCTCATTAGGCCATGTAAGCTAGTTTGACATTGTTGTTGTTGTTTGTACTTGTGTTGGTCCATGTATTAGCTACTCACACAAACACCTTAATTTCCTTTCTTCTTCTTCGAGCAAACCCCAACCAAAACCCCAAAAGATGGGATTTCTTGTTCTTACTTTCTTGCTTAACTTGCAATTTACTTCACTTAATTCATGAAGTAAGTAGTGACCCCAAAAATTGAGATTTCTTGTTCTTGTGTATGAATATCGAAATTGATGCATGTTCTTGCCTATATGAGTGTAATGGAACCCATAGGAAGTAGTTTGAGCCAAAACAAGTGAGATTTGAGTGAAAACTTACCTTGTTAGCTTAATGTTTGTAGTAGTGTAGTTAGGGGTGTGACCTTGAGCGAGTGAAGGGGCGAAATTTGCCTCATTTTCTTGGATTGTTTATAAAAATGCACTTGCGACTTGAAAGTGGCATGAATTGAGCCTTTGTTAATGTCTGGTGAAATTTTGTGAAACTTAGCTCATATAGTTCATATAGTTCATATGAACTTGAAATGTACTATGGAAGTGAATTTTGTGTAGTTTCCCTCTCTTGATGAATGAACTTGATTTCCATGTGCTAATGATGGTGACAAACGGAGAATGGCTCAAAGTAGCAACAACTTGTAGAGTTTTGAAGCTAATTTTCGCAAAAACGGCTACTAACTTACATAGGTCATTTAAGTTAGGTAATTTATGTCAACAGAGAAAGTTTAACCAATTTTAATCTGAATGAGTCAAATGATGGCTTTTCATGCTGTTTGCAACAAAACCATGTTTGAAATTATCTTAAAATGAATAGAATCTCATGTGTCTAATTCTAGTTCAAAATTAGTTTCTTTAAGCTTCTAAATGCTTTCATGTAATGTTCTTGTTATTAAAAGCAAATATAGATATGCACGTTTGCTCATATTAGCCCCCTAGTTCCCAACTCTGAAATGACAATCTTGTTGGCAAATGAGGCTGAAAATATTTAAAAGTGCTTATTTGTTGAATGTTGTTGAGACTTTGAGTCCTCCATAGTTTATTGCAGGTGGCTGGACAACCATAGCTCATGGTTTATTTATGGGAAATGTCCATTTACGGTCATTATGCTGCTGAAATTTCTGCTCAAAATTCTTATATTTTGCAGGTCTAGTTCGGATGATGACATTGTTGAGGTGGAGGACGTGCACCAGGTATCCTCCAAGAGGTCTAGACTATGGGCTCCTGGAGGGTGGCAGCCCAGCATGTTGGCCTTTGATCAGGCTCAATATATTTCTTACCTAGTTACCTTCCCCTCTCGGGCCATGTGAGTGATGATAAGTGTATTTTATGCTTATATTTTACCCCCTGTTCTGGTTTATTTTGACTCTAACCTATGCTCTTCGGAGCTATTTTGGCTAACATTTGGTTGTATGGAGTTGTTTGTGCTTGTTAGTGACTTTTTGCAGGATTTCGGTGTTTTTGCATTGATTCCGAGGCAATCATATGAGTTACAACTAGATACTAGAAGCCATGGGTTAGAATTGAAGTAATCAGGAAGCTATGATGAAGCCTGGAGTAACTAGAAGACGTGCCAACTTGATTTAGGCGAAAAAGTCATTTCGCCCGGCTAGTCGGGCGGATTTCGCCCGGGCAGTCGGGCGGAATTTACTTAGCATTTTTCAAGAAGATAGGGGCGAAAACACTGATCGCGCCCGATCGGGCGGATTTCGCCCGGGCAGTCGGGCGGATTGCTTCCAAGGCCAAAATCACTCGCTTTGTGAGCCCGATCGGGCGGATTTTGCCCGATTGGTCGGGCGGATTGTCCGGAGCCCGTTTTTCACTCCTTTTGACCCGAGCATTGTACTTTTTATATAAATAGTGTTTGTGTTAGGTTTTTTCAACACATTACATTAGACATAAGAGACTAGATTAGAAATTATTTTCTCTCATTAGGATTTTTCATTCAGTTTCTCTCTAGAACTTACTTTTGTCAAAACTCAATCATTCATTCAATACAATTGCAATTTCAGGTTCTTCTTTATTTTCTTCTCTTGTTTTTATTAGTTTAATTATTTTCCTTAGTTTTAATTGTTAGTAGTATTTTAATTTTAGATCTTGTTTTTGTTTTAGTTCTTGCTTTTGAGTTATTTTTGTTCTTGTTAATTAGTTTAATTGTTGAAGTCATGTTTTCAGTTCCAGTTCTTATGATTAAATTAGTTCCTTTAGTTTCTATTATGCGTGAGTAGTTCCTTTTCTAGGACTAGGGGATCCATGGATTGATTTTGATGCTTGTTCTTAATTGTTGATTGGTTATTAATGTACTGGAATTCCTGTTGTCAATTTTTATTGCTTTCAGTTAAATACTGGCCAGGTTTAATTGTTAGTTTGATATTGTTGAAATCGATGCCGAGAGGTAAGATTACCACAATTAGATCATAAGGACAATAGGCAAAACGAGTCTAAGTGAGCGAGAGCCATTAGAGGAGTTTTGAAGGGGACTAGATTCGAGAGAATTAGTGGACCTTAATTCAAGGAAATTGATAATCTAATTAATTAATTGTGTGCAATTCATTTGTTAATCTATGGTGAACCGATGTCCTAGACTTAGTCATAGATTTATTCCCTTAATCAACTTAGTTCTAGTTTTAGTTAGCGTTTGAGTCTTGATTCGACATTCAAAGGCCCTTTACACAGTTTAGACTTTTTAGAACTAATAGGTTTAATTGCTTCCCTGTGGATTCGATCCCTACTTCCCTAGCTATATTAGTTAGAGTGGTTTGGTTTACTTTTGATAGGTGTGCGATAGCCTCATCAAATTTTGGCGCCGTTGCCGGGGAGGCAATTTTTAATTCTATTAGTCGGGTTTATACTGTTTTTCTTTTTATTTTTCTTAGTCTCAAAGAACTTTTTGGTTCTTTGAGGCAGTTTCTCATCCTTGCTCGGAGTTACATATTGTGCAGGTTTATAGGTTTATGCAAACCGACCACGAGCCTGACACTTTCATTTTCCCTGAGCCCGAGCGAGTATTTTTGAAGCGGTTGAGACGTAGTAGACGCCGAATTTTTCTTCCCCGATCCGTGGAGGAAACTGTTTCTGATTTGTCTCAGTTTTTCGAGTTCACTTTCAACCCGTTGTTTGAAGGGTATTTAGAGGTCGAAATGGCTGCCGAAGGAGAAGGACAGGGTAGAGGACCACCACCTCCACCACCGCCACCTGCGGCCCGTTCATTGAGAGACTATTCCTTGCCTAGTACGGAGTCTATGGCTGGAGGTTATTCAGTACCTGATACCGATGCTGCTAATTTTGAACTGAAACCGGCTCTTGTGAATATGGTTGAACGAAATCAGTTTTCAGGGACATTGAAGGAGGATCCGAATTTGCACTTACAAAATTTCCTTCAATACTGTGATACTATCAAGCAAATGAACGTTTCTAAGGATTACATTAGGAGGAGAATGTTCCCATTTTCGTTGAAAGACAAGGCTAGAACCTGGTTAAATGATCTTAATATGGCCACAATTAATTGTTGGGAGGATTTGGCTCTTGCTTTTCAGAGGAAGTACTATCCACCACAGAGAACAGCTTTATTGAGGAGTCAAATTACTAACTTTAATCAGGAGACAGATGAGTCACTTTATGATGCTTGGGAACGGTTTAAGGAGTTGTTGAGAATGTGTCCTCATCACGGGCTTGAGAAATGGTTTCTGGTTCAGTCATTCTACAATGGTTTGGGTAATGAGAGTAGAGCTTTATTAGATTCTGCTGCTAATGGTCGATTTATGAACCAGGAGGTTAATGCTGCATATGAACTGATTGATGAAATAGCCACTCATAATTCACAGTTTAGTAACCTTAGAGGGCATTCTAAGAAGGGTGGAAAACATGTAGTTGATGATAAGTATGAGAGTCTAGCTGCACAGATCAATGCCATAAGTCAGAAGCTTGATAAGATTGGTACTACAGCTCCTCCACCATCACCTGTAGCTGCACTTTCGGGATGTACTGATCCTTTCTGTGATTCCTGTGGTTCATTTGGTCATAGTTCCCAGTCATGTACCAGTTCAGTAGAGCAAGTGTGTGCCTTTCAAGCCTATAAGAACAATCCATATTCTAATACATACAATCCGGGCTGGAAGGATCACCCATACTTTTCCTACAAGAACAATAGCAATGTACAGAATCCTCAGCAAGCTATGCCACCTCAGCAGGCACCCCAGCAGATGCAGAGATATGTACCACCACACCCACCAGGTTTCAGTAGGCCACCACTATCAGCACCACCAATGCCAGTTCAACCTAGTGGAGAAATCTCAGAGTTAAAAAATATGATGTTGCAAATGCAGAAAAATATGGAGGCAATGCAGGCTCACAACAAGCACCTGGAGACTCAGATAGCTCAGATTGCACAATCCACTGCTCAAAGGCAACCAGGCCACCTTCCATCACAACCTACACCTCCAGTATCACAGGCATCACAGAACCCCCCGAGGGACCATGTCAATGCCATCACTTTGAGGAGTGGAACTGCTTATGAGGGCCCGGAAATGCCTACTGATGATGTTAATTCTGATGTTGCAGGTGGAGCTGAAAAGACCAGTGATGTGGTGATTGAAGATTTGGAGACAGTTCCAGCTAAGGAGGCCGAAGCACCTAAGAAGAAGGTAGATGACACGTCGATTGATACGATCCCGAGGTCACAGGTTAGGTTACCCTTTCCGAACAGGATAACCAGAAGTAAGAATGATAATCATTTCAGTAAATTTTTAGATATTGTAAAGAATTTGCAGGTTACTGTTCCATTTACTGATTTGATCACTCAAATTCCTACTTATACTAAATTTTTGAAAGATATTTTAAGCAGGAAACGTGAGTTGAATGTGGTGGAGACCGTAGCACTTACGGAGGAATGCAGTGCCATATTGCAAAACAAGTCACCACCGAAACTAAAGGACCCGGGAAGTTTTTCTATCCCTTGTAATATTGGCCCACTGTTCATTGACAAAGCTTTATGTGATTTAGGGGCTAGTGTTAGTGTCATGCCTTTATCTATTTGTAAAAAACTTGATATGGGTGCTTTAAAGGTTACTAACATCACCTTGCAGATGGCAGATAGGACAGTGAAATACCCTAAAGGTATTTTAGAGGATGTCCCGGTGAGAGTCGGGAAATTTTTTATTCCTGTTGATTTTGTTGTGCTAGATATGGATGAGGATGCTCACATCCCAATTATACTTGGTAGACCTTTCTTACACACTGCAGGTGCTGTTATTAACGTGAAAAATGGGAGTCTAACTCTTTCAGTAGGGGATGATAAGGTTACTTTCAACCTTAATGATGCTTTGAAACGTCCAATGATAGAACAATCATGTCATGCAATTTATACTCTTAATGAAATTGTTCTTAATGACCTGCCTCGATCCCCTAATAAGGATCTTTTGGAGGCTCCTTTGTGTTTGGATTCTCTTGCAGGTGACGGAGATAGTGATGATAACAAGATGTGTCAGGATCCAAAGAAAAGGAAAACACGTCGTAAGACACGTCGAAAGCCTCGGAAGTCATCTCAACATGTTTTTAAGGTGAATAAGATAAATGGCGAGATTCCATGTAAGGATCATGAGACAATTGAGCGAACGGAAACCCCAAGCATCTTTGAATTTTTAACTACATGGGGTTCACGTTCCCTCTTTGACCCTCCTTAAAGTATTGTGTAACACGGTCAAGCTAATGACCTTAAAGGAGCGCTTTGCGGGAGGCAACCCGTAAGTAGTCTAGTTTTCTTTTCACTTTATTTTGTTTCCGTAGTAGTAGTTCATACCTCAACTAAGTTTTATCTATGTTGGTGAGTGAGAGTGAGAGTACTAATGATTTTGGTCAAGTTCGGTTTATGAGTACAGGTCTCAGAACGTTGCTAAGGTGAAAATTTGCAAGGAATTGAACCACCCGTGCTACCGCGGGCTTCGCCCGAGCACTCGGGCAAAATCCGCCCGGTCGGGCGCACGGGACGAGTGAGGAAGGCATGAATTATAAAGGCAAAAATTTCGCCCGAGCAGTCGGGCGAAATCCGCCCGATCGGGCGCGAATGGCGTTTTTGAGGAAAGATCAGAAAAAATTCTAAGTAAATTTCGCCCGAGTCGGGCGAAAATGCATCTCAGTCGGGCGAAATCCGCCCGATCGGGCGAATAGACTTGTCCGCGACAGGTTCACAGGATCATTTTCAAATGACCATAACTTTTCTTCTAGGACGTTCCACGGGGCGTATGACCTACCGTTGGAAAGCTCTTTGAGTTTACTTTCCAATGAAATAAGAATCTTGTTAATCCAAAATTTATTTTGTGAGATATGGTCGTAACAGTGAAAGGTGGTCAAATTTCAATCCATGTATGCTACACGCAATATCGTCTACCACTCACGCCTTTTTCTTATCCTTGCACAACTTCATCCTTTTACCCATTTACATCATATTCCACCCCCATAACCCCATCCACCATCTCTCTTCTCTCTCACTTTACTCCCTTCCAGCACTGAGGACATTGCTGAGTCCGGCTTGGGGGAGGTATGATTTATTGCTTTATTAGTATAGTTTTATTGCTTTTTAGTATAGATTTATTGCTTTCTTAGGATAGTCATATGGTTTGTACTGCTTGCTAGAAGTAGGAGTTTACATATGACCAAAAATATTGTACTGCTTTCCTAGTTTAGTTTTTATTGCTTTTTAGATTGAATGGTTTGAATGAATTGAGTTTATTTTTGATTTGAGAAGTACTGAATGGTTGAATGACGACTTCCCTGTGCCCCGCATTTTATTTAAAAATGTTTTCGATCGATTTGGGCATGTGATGAGTTATGTTTAGGGAATTGCCAACTTGGACTTGAACTTGACTTAGCTTGAAATAATTTCTAATCTTGCCATTATAGCCATGTGTAGAGTAGGGGCTTGAACTGTGTTAACGGGAGGATTTGAGCCGCATGCATTATTTCTATGCTTATTTCTTTTCATGTGTGTTTAGTTCCTGGTGCATATATGATCCATGTTTTGGCTTTTAACTCTAGTAGCTTGGCTTTGGTATGTTACATGTCGCGAATGATAAAAGGTATTCATTTTCTAGGAGCTTTCAGATTTTAGGCATTCATTCACAAATTTTCCCTTGATCCTTGTTTTGAGCTTTTTACCCTTCATTTGCATTGTAGCAACATTACAACCTGTTTTTTTCTTTGGTATGTTACATGTCGCGAATGATAAGGTGTTTGTGTGAGTAGCTAATACACGGACCAACACAAGTACAAACAACAACAACAATGTCAAACTAGCTTACATGGCCTAATGAGAAGCCAGAGGGCCCGTCACGAGCGCCTAGGCGCTGGGGCTGCGTCGTGGCGCCCAGTTGGTGATTTTTGGGACCCTCTGTGGGGCCCACCTTGAACTTTAGGGATTTTGCTTTTTGAGCTTCAAGCAAGGTTTGCTTCACGTACTCCGACATTCCCCGTCGCTGTTTATCCAACATCTTTGTCAAAATAATCAAAATGCCCTGAAAGACGAATCGGGTCAAAATTACGAAAATGACCCCTGAAAGACGAATCGGGTCAAAATCCTTATAATGGTCACGAAAGACGAGTGGGGTCCCTGAAACCAAACCAGGTTAAGCAAGTCAGAAAACCATAAATCAACTCTCTACAACATCATCACGTTTCCCTAAGGCCAAGCTGAGTCTAAAGTGGAAATGTTTGGATCGTCAAATGATCTACCTCAGTCTCCGGATGGTACAGACGCCACTCCCGGAACCTCACATACGATCGGATGGTACAGAGGCCTTTTCCGGAACTTCATATCTATCCGAATGGTACCGGCGCTTTTTCTAGAATCTCCTATATGATAACACAACATCTGAGGGTAAAAAGAAAAAAACAGAGAGAGAGAGCAATTTCCGGAAAAAAAAAAAAAAGAATTCTTGTTCGGTTTTAGGGAGAGAAAGGGGAAGATCATTTTTTCACCTCGGGATTCGTGCCACTCGCCGGACTTAGCAGGACCACCACCTCGCCACCGCTGGCCACCACTCGCCGGCCACCTCGCTCCTCCCCCTTTCGGTACATTTCGAACTTTTAAAAAAAAAAAAAACTTCTCCTCCTTTCTTTTTGATTCAATCTTGCAAAATCATGTACATATTTATGTATAATCATGATTTTATAAGTTTCAATCATGTTTTATGAAGTTATGATTTTTTGTAAGGCATGAATTAATTTGTTGTTCATGAAATTTTAGACTAGGGTTTATAAAGTATGAAAGTTTTGGTTTTTATGAGTTTTTATGATTTAAACTTCAATATTATGATCATGAATTGTTGTTGTGTGAATTTATGATGATTTTATAAAATTTATATTGATTTTTAAAGGCTTTAAACATACAATAAATTGCTGTCCAAATTTTGAAACCATGAAATTCAATAGAATAAATATTATGAACATGTTTTGGCTTATGAAAAATTATTCTAAAGCATAGATTGTTTTCATAATGATGTTAGTTGATTGTAAAAGAGTTTTGCCATGAATTTATGATGTTTTGATGAGTTTTTCATGACTTTACAAATTAGAAAATTTTATAAAAACAAGTTAAAATAAGTTTTAAGTGTTCATATTATGCTAGTATGATCACATATTAATTCTATGATGTTACATATGATTTTAGGTATGTTTCATGAATTTAAAAGTGATTTTAAGCATGTTTAACATGCTGTCCAGATTTTATAAAGTGAATAATTAGGCTTTTAAAGTATGTAATTAGCATGAATTGATCATATAAATTAAGTAATACATTGTATGATTGATTTATGTTATTTTTGAAGTATTTCAAGGAGTTTTGGTAATTTTAAATTTGCTGTCCACTTTTCTAAAGTGACATAAAATTTTTGTTGAGGTTTTATAAAGCATAAATAAGTCCCGAAAACTAAGTAATCTTGCAATAGAAAAATTAAAGTGTAGTATGGAATTGAATAGAGACCATATAAGGAATGTTTTGGACAAGTTTCCAATATAGAAGTTAGTTTAGAGTTGTTGTAGAACTTAGTGAACAAAGTTTTAATTTAGTTTCATTTTTTCTTTATGTAGGAGACTTGGAATTAGTCAACTTTTAGAAGTTGTGGCGGAGCACTACTTCAGAAGGTACGTAAGTACTAAAGACAAACATAACAATTAGAATTCATGCTTGGATAATCCTTTATGTTATGAAATATTGTTGTGCTTGTTTGAATCATGAAGTCTATGTGCATGAAAAGTTTAATTATAAGCATGATTTCATATTATGTTAACATTCCATATTAAATACCAAAATAAATTTTAATTTATAAGATTAAATTGGAATGTTATGATCAGTTTAATTTGGCCAAAAGTTTATTAATAAAGAAAGAAAGTTATTTTTAAGTTGGTTAGTTACTTAATAAACAACGAAGGTAGTTGTGAATTTTTATTCACATGATAAAGGAGTTTATGAGCAAATATTTTATACATGTTGCCACTCACAGTTTAATGTTTGGTCAAGAAAAAGGTAAATATTTAGCCACTCACATTTAATGTGTGGGGAAGGAAGTTCAGTTTAATTAAAGGACACACATGAGATTAATTTTGAATCACCTTAAATTGAAGATAATTAATATGGCTTGCTTGATGTGATGCATGTTTTTATGCGATGTTATATGTGAGTCATAAAATTGTTAAACCAGTTAATCACGTAAAGTGTAAGAGGGTTTGCATCAATAATCTTAGAACAGTGATCTATGTCTTCTAATTGGAATACAAGACGTTGTACTCTTATATATTTATAATGCGCTGGAATTCCGTCAGTTTATGTGACATAGTAATACCTTCTTGGAGTTGCTCCCAAGTTGGTGCCCAATGGGGCGACTTTTAAGGAAAGGAAACCCGTTCGATGCGGATCCAAAAGTTTAAATATAATAATTATTTTGTTAAGTCTATGCATAGGAGAAAGGTTGTCAAAGGTAAGTTGTGTGCATGTTTTATTTCATATTGTTCTATTGCATAGTCTTTAGTAGTTATGTACTCAGCTTTCCTGACTGTTTGTTTTGTGTGCATGGCTTTGTCTTTGACTTGGCCCTACAATGACCCACTTGTTGGCGAGTAGTTTCCTAGAATAAGAAAAGGCTATAGGCACAAGTGGGCATATGTCATTTTATGATGGGCTGGAGTGAGAGCGCTTGCTGTGTTTTGTTGGTTTATTTCTATTGCTTATAAAATACTAACGCTTATTTGAATGTTGTTTTATTTTCAAAGATTTTAGTTTTGGTTTTTGAGGGCCATTAAAATGGTTCCGAAGTGTAATAAAGTTTTAAGATGAGTTTTGTTTTGGATGTTGAATTTAATTTGGTTTTGAGACTTGTTTTGAAGTTTAGTTTTAAATTGGTTTTTGGTTTTAAGACTTCCGTTGTAGTACTTTGATAAATTCCTTAGCCGCTATCACGGTGGCGATAATACTTTGGTTTTTCCGTTAGTATGAGTTTTAATAATCATACTTCTTTAATGTTTACAATATGTTTCCAGAAAGATATAAAGTAGGAAGTTAGAGAATTCCAGGGTGTTACAAAGAGGTTACCATAGCTTAGATTTTGAAAAAGATTTTGAAATAAAATAAATTTTATTTTTGGGGGTACCCTAAGTTTTATTTTGGGAAAGAGGAATTTCTTATTTTGGAAAGTTTTTGAAAATGGAATGTTTCTAAAAATAGTAACTTCCGAAAATGGAAAGTTTCGAAAAATAAATTATGTGTGCAGGTATGCGAGGAATTCAGGTATGTATTATGTGTTATTTCTTTAATACCATGTGGTGAGCTTTGGTAGGATGTTTGGGCATGTAGGATAGACGTTATTTCTGTTCTTTCATGCATTGAAGTTGATATTGTAAGATGTTGCTTATGTGAATAGTTGTGTGTAAAGTAAATTGTATGTTAGCCACAAGACCCTTTTTGTAGAACTGTTAGTTTGTTTTGTTTTGGGAAAGATGGACCATTAGTCTTAAGTGTTGTGCAGGATGTCATACAGTATTCCTGGCAAAGACACACAAATAAGAACCTTGGAGAAGAAAGACTATGAAAGTCCACCCCAATATGTTTGGAAAATATGGTTTTACTATTGGTATATGAGTACTGTATTGAAGCTGCCACAATGGGATCAGCCCGACCATGTATCAACCCTAATTATTAAGTGCTTGCCCGACCGTTCGCCCTACCTAGAAATCAAGGCAAAGTTTAGCGATTTCCACTTTGTTGGAGGACTTCCGAACTACTATAAATATAAGGATGCAATTGGCCCATGGGGTTGTGATTGGAGATTCTTAGAAGGGTACATTGCTAGGAAAGAGAAGGAGTATCAGGAGATGAATGCAAGTTATGAGACCCAGCCCACACCAAGCCCAGATAATCAAGGAAGTGAAGACATGATGGTGAAGGAGACTACTACTGGTTCAAAGACCGATGAGTCAAGGGACGGTTCATGTTATGAAATCGAGAACCCGGATCCAGTAATTCCAGTGTATGTAGACTTGGTAACCGATTCTGAAGAGGATGAAGAAGAGTTAGATCCTGAGGAAGATATGGAAGAAGAAGAAGAAATGGAGGAAGAAATGGAAGTTGATAAAAAAAGAAGATCCTGAATTCATACTACAGAAATATGTGATGTCAAAGGAAAAGAAAGACAATGTTAATGTTTAGAGACTTTGTTTAGATACGATTTACCTAATATTGTTTAGCATTTTTAATGTTCAGAATGTTGAGCAATTTAGATTATTGTTTACATTAGTTGGAATAAGTGGCAGTGAGCCATAAGAATTGATAAGAGGAGTTAAGTAATAAATTTCTTTTATGAAATAAAGCCTCGAGTAGAACAAAAGGGGATTATTTTTCTTTCTTATGTGCTTTATTCTTATTTTAATGATTGTGTAAACAATCAAAACTAGGTGAATCATTCGCACTAAAAGAATGAAACTTCTTTTGTGAGACGAAATGAGAAAGTATTTTATGTTATAATTTTATGTTGTTCTAACTTACAGTTAGGCATAATTTAATATAAAGGTCTTTTCCTCTAATGGTTGAACGTAACAACAATCAGCTGAATGAAGTAGTGAGGCAATTAGCTACTGTAGCTGAACAGTCAGCTGCCAGAGAAAATGGAAATGGTAGTGACCCTGCTGGGGAACTTTTCAAGAAGATTTCTCAAAGTAAGCCACCCACTTACCAAGGAGAGCACAATCCAACTATTCTACAGGGATGGTTGAGAGAGTTTAATAAGTTTTTTGGGGCAGTTGAGTGTCTAGAGGAGCTTAAGGTGAACCATGCTGTTTATTATCTGAGAGGAGAAGTTGATCTATGGTGGTCACAAAATGAGGCCGTGATTAGAGCTTTACCAGGATTTAATTGGGATATGTTTCAAGAGCAAATCCGTAATAAGTTCTATCTTGTGTTCCTTCAGAAACAGAAAGCTGAGGAGTTTCTAGAGCTTAAGATGGGAAGTACGTCTGCTACAGAGTACTACTCTAAGTTCATAGAATTGTCTAGGTTTGCTCCCGAGGCCGTAGCAACTGAAAAGTTAAAGGCTAGTCGTTTTGAAATAGGGTTACCCTTAGACCTTCAGTCACAATTAGCTGGACAGATCTTTGAATCCTTGGATGATTAATATGGTAGAACTGCACACCTGTATGCCATAGACCAGAAAAAGAAGGAGGTACAAAAGGAAGGTGAGACGAAGGAGAAAAGGAAGGATGGTGGAGGAAACTTCAACCAACAGGGACATCATGGTGGATTTAAGAAACCTCTTTTCAACAACAACTTCCATGGTAATAGGGGAAACTTTGGGAAGCCTACCTCTGGAAATGGGAATAGAGCTCAGATGGCTAGTCAAGGAGGGCGTGTGTACTTTTGCAAGAAGTGTCCTAACAATCACCCAGGAAAGGACTGTGCAGGGACAAAATTCTTATCGGTTGTGTAACAAACCTAGACACCGTGAGTATGAGTGCTTCTTTAAGAACAAAGGAAAGGAGGGACAAAATTCTCCATCTAGGGGGAATTCAGCTCGGGGACAACAAAAGGGTTTCCAAGGAAATATGGGAGGAAAGGTGACACCTCAAGCCGGAAATAGGAATGGGAGTGGGAATGGAGGAGGACAGACTAAGACCTCAAATACTAGAAAGCTGAATGTGATGGCTCAAAGTGAAGCTGATGCTAATAAGGATGTGATTACTGGTACTTTTTCCATTCACTCTCTTCCTGTTAAAGTTTTGTTTGACTCTGGTGCGACATATTCTTTTGTATCTACTAAGATTCTAGAAAAGCTAAAACCTGTGTTGGGAAAAGTAGATACAATAGATATGTCACTAGTGTTACCTTCAGGACAAGAAGTACAGTGTTCAAAGAGATTTCAAGATGTTCCCATTGAAATTGAGGGAGTGGAGTTTAAGGCTAACCTAATCGAGTTTGATTTGGATGACTTAGAAGTGAGCCTAGGGATAGATTGGTTGAGTAAGCATAAGGCTGAGATTCTATGCAAACCACAAAAGATCTCGTTATTGAATAAGGGTAAGAAGGTGTGCTACTTGAAGTCGGGAAGACCAAAACACAACAAAATAGTGTCGGTAATGAGGTTTGCTAGGTTTGTGAGGAGAGGTTTTCCCATTTATCTTTGTAGTGTGAGGGATGTGGATCATGTTGAGACTGCTAAGCTCGAGGATATTGAGGTAGTAAGGGACTTTCTAGACGTGTTTTCGGAAGAGATTCCAGGGATGCCTCCTAAGCGAGAGATTGACTTTACCATAGACTTAGTCCCGGGAACAGTACCTATTTCCAAAGCAACCTATAAGATGGCACTTGCAGAAATGAGTGAGTTGAAAGAGCAGTTACAAGAGTTGTTGGAAAAAGGTTACATTAAGCCTAGTGCTTCACCTTGGGGAGCACTAGTACTATTTGCAAAGAAGAAATATGGGAGTTCGGGGTTATGTATTGACTATAGGGAGCTAAATAAGGTGACAATCAAAAATAAGTATCCTTTACCAAGAATTGATGACTTGTTTGATCAATTAAAAGGAGCCACTGTGTTTTCAAAGATTGATTTGAGGTCATCAATTGAGGATTATTTATGAGGACATACTGAAAACGGCTTTTTGTACGAGATATGGGCACTATGAATTCACTGTTATGCCTTTTGGGTTACTCAATGCGCCAGCAATTTTCATGGAATTAATGAATAGCATTTTCCAACGATTTTTGGATAATTTTGTGGCTGTTTTCATTGATGACATCTTGGTGTACTCTAAGAGTAAAGTGGAGCATGTAGAACATTTGAGGACGATCTTGATCACATTAAGGAAGAATGAATTGTATGTTAAGTTCTCGAAATGTGAGTTCAAGTTGGAGAAAGTAGCATTCTTAGGACATATTGTGTCTAAAGAGGGAGTTGAAGTAGATCCAGCCAAGATTGAAGCAGTTAAGGAGTGGCCAAAACCTAAGAATGTAACGGATGTACGGAGTTTCTTAGGGTTAGCAGGTTATTATAGGAGGTTTGTGAAGGACTTTCGAGGATTGATAAACCTATGACATCGTTAATGAAGAAAAACTGTAGGTTTGAGTGGAATAATAAGTGTGAAGAGGCATTTCAGACCTTAAAGGAGCGTTTGACTACAGCTCCAGTGCCGACTTTGCCAGATGTAATTGACTCTTATGATGTATATAGTGATGCTTCTAAAAATGGTTTGGGATGTGTGTTAATGCAAAATAGAAAGGTGATTGCATATGCTTCGAGGCAATTGAAACCATACGAGGTAAACTACCGTACTCACGATCTTGAGTTAGCAGTAGTCGTGTTTGCTTTAAAAATATGGAGACATTACTTGTATGGGGTAAAGTGTAGGATATACACGGACCACAAGAGGTTAAAGTACTTTTTCACTCAAAAGGATTTAAACATGAGATAGAGGAGATGGCTTGAGTTGAAGGATTATGACTTAGATATCCAATACCATGAACGAAAAGCCAATGTGGTAGCTAATGCTTTAAGCCTTAAAATGAAGCATGGAGTGAATACCTTGGTTGCTAATGAACTATATAAGGATATAGAGAGATTAAACTTGGAGATAGTGAAGGAGGGAGAGTTGTAAGGAATTCTTTGTAATCTTAGTATCCAACCAACAATATTTGAGGAAATTAAGAAGAACCAGGAGGGAGATGTGAAATTGGACAGAATCAAGGAAACGTTAAAAGCAGGAAAAGCTGTGGACTTTAAGATCCATGAGGATGGAAGTTTAAGGTGTAAAGGAAGGTGGTGTGTACTACAGAAATGTGAGGATCTAAAACAAAGAATCATGGAAGAGGGACATAACACCCAGTATTCAGTGCATCCTGGAAGCGATAAGATATATAAGGATTTAAAGAAGATGTATTAGTGGCCTAGGATGAAGAGAGAAGTGGCTGAATTTGTGAGCAAGTGTCTTACTTGCCAAAAGGTGAAATTTGAGCATAAGAGACCACAAGGAGAGGTCCAACCACTTGAGTTACCAGGATGGAAATGGGATTGCATATCGATGGACTTTGTGACTTGCTTGCCAAAGTCGAGAAATCAAAATGATACCATATGGGTCGTGGTAGATAGGCTTACTAAGTCAGCGGTGTTTATACCCATGAAAGAGACTTGGAAAATGAAACAACTTGCAAGGCTTACATAAAACATGTTGTGAGGTTACATGGAGTTCCAAAGGATATCGTATCAGATAGGGATTCTAGGTTTCTTTCGAAATTCTGGAAAAGTGTCCAGGAGAACTTTGGTACAACATTGAAGATGAGTACAGCTTTCCATCCAGCAATTGATGGACAAACAGAGAGAACCATACAAACCTTAGAAGACATGTTAAGGGCTTGTGTAATGGATTTTCAAGGAAATTGGGAGGATCGCTTGGATCTCATTGAGTTTTCATACAACAATAGTTACCGTGCAAGTATTGGCATGGAACCTTTTGAGGCTTTGTATGGAAGGAAGTGTAGAAGCCCCTTATGTTGGAATGACATAAGTGAGACGGTGATTCTGGGAACTCAATTGATAGAAGAAAGAAATTAGAGTAATACAAGCAAAGATTCAGGCAGCACAAGATAGATAAAAGTCCTATGCGGACCAAAAACGCCAAGAAGTTGTGTTTGAAGTTGGCGATAAGGTGTTACTTAAGGTATCACCAATGAAAGGAGTGATGAGGTTCGGGAAGAAAGGAAAATTAAGCCCAAAATACATATATAGGACCCTATGAGATCTTGCAAAAGGTTGGAAAGGTGGCCTATAAGTTAGCATTAGCAATGGAGTTGAGCAAGGTTCACAATGTCTTTCATGTATCTCAACTAAAGAAGTATGTTACAGATGAGTCACATGTGTTACAGCCTAAAACAATAGAGTTAGACCAAAGTTTGACCTATGAAGAGAGGCCAATTAAGATCCTAGACAGTAAAGTCAGGGATAATCGTAGAAAGAGTGCCAAAATAGTGAAGGTGTTGTGGTCTAACCAAAATATCGAAGAAGATACTTGGGAAGCTGAAGATATGATGAGAGAAAAGTATCCAGAGTTATTTCAGGTTAGTAAGTAGAGTTACGGGGACGTAACTCGATTTTTAAGGGAGTTAGAAAGCGACTTGTTTTTCGCGCGTTTTACCCTCAATGTTGCAAGTTTTTATGAGTTTCTGCGACTTTTCGAGTAAGAGTTTTATGTTTGTCTACTAAAAAGTTGTCAAGTAAGTGTCTAAGTTTTACAACAATATAGTATTATAATAACAAAGAATGCAGAATTTTATAAAGTGAATAATTAGGCTTTTAAAATATGTAATTAGCATGAATTGATCATATAAATTAAGTAATACATTGTATGATTGATTTATATATGTTATTTATGAAGTTTTTCAAGGAGTTTTGGTAATTTTAAATTTGTTGTCCACTATTCTAAAGTGACATAAAATTTATGTTGAGGTTTTATAAAGCATAAATAAGTCGCGAAAACCAAGTAATCTTGCAATAGAATAATTAAAGTGTAGTATGGAATTGAATCGAGACCATATAAGGAATGTTTTGGACAAGTTTCCAATATAGAAGTTAGTTTAGAGTTGTTGTAGAACTTAGTCAACAAAGTTTTAATTTAGTTTTCGTTTTCTTTATGTAGGAGACTTTGAATTAGTCAACTTTTTGAAGTTGCGGCGGAGCACCACTATTTCACAAGGTACGTAAGTACTAAAGACAAACATAACAATTAGAATTCATGCTTGGATGATCCTTTATGTTATGAAATATTGTTGTGCTTGTTTGAATCATGAAGTTTATGTGCATGACAAGTTTAATTAGAAGCATGATTTCATATTATGTTGACATTCCATGTTAAATAGCAAAATATATTTTAATTTATAAAATTGAATTGGAATGTTATGATCAATTTAACTTGGCCAAAAGTTTATTAATAAAGAAACGAAGTTATTTTTAAGTTGGTTAGTTACTTAATCAACAAGAAAGGTAGTTATGAATTTTTATTCACATGATTAAAGGAGTTTATGAGTAAATATTTTATACATGTTACCACTCACAGTTTAATGTGTGGTGAAGAAGAAAGCAAATATTTAGCCACTCACAGTTAATGTGTGGTAAAGGAAGTTCAGTTTAATTAAATGACACACATGAGATTAATTTTGAATCACCTTAAATTGAAGATAATCAATATGGCTTGCTTGATGTGATGCATGTTTTTATGTGATGTTATATGTGAGTCATAACATTATTAAACCGGTTAATTACATAAAGTGTAAGATGATTTGCATCAAAACTCTTGGAACGTATATACCTTGAGTATGAACAATGGGGGGGAGTCGTATGCAACAGTGATCTATGACTTCTAATTGGAATACAAGACGTTGTACTCTTTTATATTTATAATGCGCTGGAATTCCGTCACTTTATGTGACATAATAATACCTTCTTGGAGTTTCTCCCAAGTTGGTGCCCAATGGGGCAATTTTTAAGGAAAGGAAACCCGTTCGACGCAAAATCCACAAGTTTAAATATAATAATTAATTTGTTAAGTCCATGCACAGGTGAAAGGTTGTCAAAGGTAGGTTGTGTGCATGTTTTATTTCATGTTGTTTTGTTGCATAGTCTTTAGTAGTTATGTACTCAGCTTTGCTGACTGTTTGTTTTGTGTGCATGGCTTTGTCTTGGACTTGGCCCTACAGTGACCCACTTGTTGGCGAGTAGTTGTCCAGAATAAGAAAAAGCTATAGGCACAAGTGGGCATATGTCATTTCATGGTGGGCTGGAGTGAGAGCGCTTGCTGTGTTTTGTAGCTTTATTTCTATTGCTTAAGAAATACTAATGTTTATTTGAATGTTGTTTTATTTTCAAAGATTTTAGTTTTGGTTTTTAAGGGCCATTAAAATGGTTCCGAAGTGTAATAAAGTTTTAAGATGAGTTTTGTTTTGGATGTTGATTTGAATTTAGTTTTTAGACTTGTTTTGAAGTTTAGTTTTAAATTTGTTTTTGGTTTTAAGACTTCCGCTATAGTACTTTGACAAATGCCTTAGCCGTTATCACGGTGGCGGTAATACTTTGGTTTTTCTGTTAATAGGAGTTTTAATAATCATAATTCTTTAATGTTTACAATATGTTTTCCGGAAAGATATAAAGTAGGAAGTCAGGAAATTCCAGGGTGTTACAAATAATAGTAATTATATTATGTGTTTGACGCGGTTTCCGAAGTAAGGCATGAAAACCAAGGGAGTTTTAGAGAGAGAAAGTGACGAGTTAGAGAGAGAGACTGTGAGAAGAAGTTGTGAGGATGCGAGTTGATGATTGATTGCTCGAAGGAGGGGGGTATATACAGTGTTGGAAGTATCATCGTTGAGCGTCAGGGCGCCGGAGCAGCACTAGGACGCTCAAAATCGAGCGCAAGGACGCACAAGGAGTATCAGAACGCTCGAGGCGAGCGCCAGGGCGCCTACTGAGCACTGGGGCACAGCTCCTCTGGGCGCCTGGACGCTCTCCCTGCGCTATGGCGCTCAACGACCTGAACTTCCATTTTTACGCAGAATATCTCCGGTGCTTCCTTATTTCATATATTTTCTTCTATAAATCGAAGTATTTCGGAATATTACGAGAATATAGGAAATTTAGTTCCATAACACCATTTATACACATCCATAACCTAGAGTTGCCATAAACCGAACAAACCTTTCTAGAAGGTTCGTCGAATCCGGTCACATTCGTACGCTTAATTAATTTATTTTATTTCGAAAATGAATAATGAAAATAATAAAATAAAAATAATTTAATCATTTTTAAGCGTACTTCAACCGTTATAATTCATCATCGGTTAACCCCTATCGACAACAGTTTAATTTATTTATTTATTTTCAAGCACTCGACTTTCAAGAATCGGACATTGTTGCGACGTGGTACACGATAATCATCGGCCGTTAGGTGGGAACAAAAATAGGTGTTTACAGACTGGCCTTGTTCAGGTCCTGAAAGTACACGCACATTCTTACTCTTCCATCTTTCTTGGGTAAAGGAACAATGTTGGCAACTCAATCAGCATATTGAACTACCTTGATGAGCCCTGACTTTAGTTGTTTGATTACCTCTTCTCAGATTTTTTGTTGGACGTCTAGTTTCATCCTTCTGAGCTTTTTCTTGACATGCTTGGCCCCCTGGTTCAGAGGGATGGTATGCATAGCTATTTCCGGATCAATCCCTAGCATATCTTCATAGGACCATGCGAATACATCTTTGAATTCTGTGAGTGTTGCTATGAGTTCCGCCTTTTCTTGAGGATTAAGCGTGAGACCAATTTTTGATTCCCTTGGAGTGTCATTGTCGGAGATGTTAATCTTTTCAGCTTCCTCAATTATTTGAGTTTTGTTTTCATGTTCCTCTACAGCCTTTATTATTGTATCATCATTTTGATTTTTAGTTCGTGAAACAAAGCAATCATGTGATGGGGAGAGGGAATAAGAAGATGCAGACGAGGAGTAAGCGAAAGAAGATATACTATTGAACTCGTTAAGCATGACATTAAAACTAGGCTTAGTGGCGGAATCTAAAGGAGAGACAGGCTCCTTGACAAGCTTATTAGTGACTAAAGAATTCTTAGGACTAGACGTCTTAATAGCATTAGACTCGGACTCAGGTTCAGACTCGCTTTCAGACTCTTTGAACATTGGGTCTTCTCCTACAGTGAAGTCCATGATCTTTCCTTCTGATGTAGTAATCTTGGTGGTCTTGCGCCATCCTCTAACCACTTAACTTGCAGGAGTGATGAGTTCGGTCAGTACAAATGCTTCGGTATTCTTATTCATGCTTGGTTGATCTTGTATGTTATGTTTGTTGTTGCTTGATTGACTGTGAGTTGACATGCAGGAGAAGTTTATGAAAGTAAGAAAAGCATGATTTACATGGTTTTGACATTCCACATCTATAGTAATATAAATTCTTCATGATTGAATTGGAATGTTATATATATATTTTAAAGTTGGCCAATAGCTTAGTAAAGAAGAAAGAAAGTTATTTAAGTTGATTAGTTACTAATCAACAAGAAAGATAATTTGTGAATCTTTATTCACGCGATTATTATAAGTTAATGAGCAAATATTTATATACATGTAGTCACTCACAGTTTAATGTAGGTAGCCACTCACAATTAATCTTTTGCATTTGAAACGGAGAATCATGGAGGAAGGTCATAATACACCGTATTCAGTTCATCCTGGAGGTGATAAGCTGTATAAGGATTTGAAAAAGGTGTATTGGTGGCCTAGAATGAATAAAGAAGTGGCTGAACTCGTGAGCAAGTTTCTTACTTGTCAAAAAGTGAAATTTGAACATAAAAGACCACAAGAAAAAGTCCAACCACTTGAGATACCAGGATGGAAGTGGGATTGCATATCAATGGACTTTGTAACTTGCTTGCCAAAGTCGAGGAATCAAAATGATACCATATGGGTTGTGGTGGTTAGGCTTACTAAAACAACGTTGTTTATACCGATGAAGGAGACTTGGAGAATGGAACAACTTGCAAAGGCTTACATAAAGCATGTTGTGAGGCTACATGGAGTTCCAAGGATATCGTCTTAGATAGGGATTCTAGGTTAATTTCTTTCGAAATTTTGGAAAAGTGTCCAGGAGAACTTCGGTACAACGTTGAAAATGAGTACAGCTTTCCATCTTGCAACCGATGCACAAACGGAGAGAACCATACAAACTTTGGAAGACATGCTAAGAGCCTATATAATGTATTTTCAAGGGAATTGGGAAGATTGTTTAGATCTTATTGAGTTCTCATACAACAATAGCTACCATGCAAGTATTGGCATGGAACCTTTTGAAGCTCTGTATGGAAGGAAGTGCGGAAGTCCCTTATGTTGGAGTGACATAAGTGAGACAGTGTATCTAGGACCTCAATTAATTGAAGAAACCACCGAAAAGTTAAGGGTAATACAAGCAAAGATTCAAGCAGCACAAGATAAACAAAAGTCTTATGCAGATAAAAAGCATCAAGAAGTTGTGTTTGAAGTTGGTGATAAGGTGCTACTTAAAGTACCGCCAATGAAAGGTGTAATGAGGTTCGGAAATAAGGGAAAATTGAGCCTGAAATATATCGGACCCTATGAGATCTTGCAAAGGATTTGAAAAGTTGCCTATAAGCTAGCTTTACCAATGGAGTTGAGCAAAGTTCACGATGTCTTCCATGTGTCTCAACTAAGAAAAAATGTTCCGGATGAGTCACATGTGTTACAACCTGAAACAATTGAGTAACTATAGCTTAACCTATGAAGAGAGGCCAATTAAGATCCTTGATAGTAAGGTCATGGATACTCGTAGGAAAAGTGTTAAAATAGTGAAGGTGTTGTGTTCTAACCAAGAAATCGAAGAAGCTACTTGGGAAGGTGAAGATATGATGAGAGAAAATCACTCAGAGTTATTTCAGGTTAGTAGATAGAGTTACGGGGACGTAACTCGATTCTTAAGGGGGGTAGAGTGCGATATAATTTCGCGCATTTTTACCCTAAATTTTGCAAGTTTTTATGTCTTTTAGTATAGTATTATGAAAGTTGTATGTTTGTTTACCAAAAGTTGTCAAGCAAAGGTTGAGTTAAATGTCTAAATTCTACAACAACATAGTGTCAAAATGAAAAGGTTTTGAAGTAGCGTAGTCTCTATTCAAATTCCATACAACAATTTCCATAAAGTTTCGGGACGAAACTTCTTTTAAGGGGAGTAGACTGTAAACCTCATATTTTCACATACTTTAAAGAGTTAATTTCATATTTTTTATACATATGTTTTTAATATTTTTATTTAAGAAATTAAGTCCAATAAAAATACTAAAGAGAGGAAATTTAAATAAATTTTAAACAGGGTAATTATTTTATTTTTTATAAATAACATTTCTTGTTATTTTAAGTTTTATTAAATATTTTGAAAAGTTTCTAAAAATAGAATTTTTAGAGTTTCCTAAATTGTTTTAAAACAAGGGCATAAAAGTAATTTCAAACATTAATGGTATTTATGTAATTTTACCAAATCCTACTTTGGGGCCTATAAATACTCCAGAAAACCCAAATTTCCAGATTTAATTTGCAATCTTAGAGTTTTAGGTTTTCATAAATTTTGAAAAAAAATTTAATCGAAATTCTGGAAAAAAGGAGGGAAAAAAAATCTCCTTTGCCTCCTCCCTCTCCGTCGCCCTCCTCTCTGTCACCCATGCCGGCGCACCCTTCTCATCGGCCACCTTGCACCACCGGTCCACCACCTCATCTCCCCTTCTTTGGTATTTTTGAATTCTTTTATAAAAAAAAATTTCTTCTTCTTTCTTTTTAGTTTAATCTTGCAAAATTCATGTTTATAATTATGATTAATCATGTTTCTATAGTTTTAATCATGTATTTATAAAGTTATGATTTAGTTTAAAGCATGAATTTATTTGATTGATCATGAAATTTTAAATTAGGGTTTGTGAAATTATGAAATTTATGATTTTATGGTTTTTAATGAATTAAACTTCAATATTATGATCATGAATTGTTGTTTGGTGAATTTATGATGATTTTATGAAGATTAGATTGATTTTAAAGAGTTTTAAAGCTGGTTTATATTGTTGTCCAAATTTTATAATCATGAAAATCAATGGTATAAATATCATGAAATGTTTTATCTTATGAAAAATTATTTTAAAGTATAGATTTGTTTCATGATAATGTTAATAGGATGTAAAAGAGTTTTATAATGGATTTATGATGTTTAGATGTGTTTTTAAGGAGTTTTGAATAAATAAATATATAAATCAATAAATAAATAAAGCATTAAATTTTTATTAACATATGTATATGCCTAATAAAAATAGTTGCTTGTGACATAATTAGTTATAATTATTTTTAATGCATCAAAATATTGTATGATGACCTTAGAACATGACTAAAGTGTTTTATGATCAAAATATGATGTTTAGAGGGGTTTTAAAGTGTTTTTAAGGAATTTTATAAAGCTGTCATTTTTGGAAAATTACTGAAAATCAAGTATTTTGCAATGGAAAAATTAAAATATAGTATGGAATTGAATAGAGACCATATAGGGAACATTTTGGACAAGTTACCAATATAGAAAGTTAGCTTAGAGTTGTTGTAGAACTTAGTCAACAAGATTTTAATTTAGATTTGGTTTTTCTCTATGAAGGAGATTTCGAGTTAGTTGACTTCTAGATATTGTGGTGGATCACCACTGCAAAACAAGGTATGTAAATACTAAAGGCGGATATAGAAATAGAATTCATGCTTGGTTGATCTTGTATGTTATGTTTGTTCTTGCTTGATTGACTTTGAGTTGACATGCATGAGAAGTTTATGAAAGTATGAAAAGCATTTGGATTGTTTTGACATTCCACATCTATAATAATATAAATTCTTCATGATTGAATTGGAATGTTATATTTATTTTGAAGTTGGCCAATAGCTTAGTAAAGAAGAAAGAAAGTTATTTAAGTTAATTAGTTACTGAATCAACAAAAAAGGTAGTTTGTGAATTTTTATTCACACAATTATTATAAGTTAATGAGCAAATATTTATATACATGTAGCCACTCACAGTTTAATGTGTGGTCAAGGAGAAGGAAATTAGTTAGCCACTTACAGTTAATGTGTGGTAAAAGATGTTTAGTTTAATTAAATGAACAAGATTATTTTTAGAATTACCTTAAATCAAAAATAATTAATATGGCTTGTGTGATTTTATGCATGCTTTTATGCAATGTTGTATGTGAGTCATAACAATGTTAAACCGGTTAATCACGTAAAGTGAAAGTGGATTCGCACCAAAGCTCTTGGAACGTATATACCTTGAGTGTAAACAATGGGGGGAGTCGTATGGAACAGTGATCTATGACTTCTAATTGGAGTACAAGACGTTGTACTGTTTTATATTTTTAATGCGCTGGAATTCCGTCACTTTATATGACATAGGTAATACCTTCTTGGAGTTGCTTCCAAGTTGGTGTCCAATAGGGCAATTTTAAAGGAAAGGAAACCCGCTCAATGTGAAATCCAAAGTTAAATATATTAATTAATTTGTCTAAAGTTGAGACTATGCACAGGTGAAGAGTTGTCAACGGTAAGATGTATGTATGTTTTCCTTTAATTTATTTTATTTTGAACATACTGCATAGTCTTTGGTATCTATGTACTCACCTTTTCTGACTGTTTGTTTTGTGTGCATGGCTTTGTCTTGGACTTGGCCCTACGATGACCCACTTGTTGGCGAGAAGTTGTCTAGAATAACATAAAGCTACAAGTACAAGTGGATATAAGTCATTCATGCTGGGCTGGAGTGAGAGTGTTTGCTTTGTAGTCTTCGTAGCTTCTTAGTTTAATTGCTTTTGGATTAAGTTAATTATTATTTGGTGTTGATTTTATTTCTGAAGTTTAAAGTCTTTGTTTTTTAAGGGCCATTAATATGGTTCCGAAGTGTAATGAAGTTTTAAGTTGGTTTTTGTTTGATTTTAGTTTTGAGATTATTTTTAAGTTTGGGTTGTTTTGAGTTTATTTAAAAGAATGGTTTTGGTTTAAAATACTTCCGTTGTAGTGCTTTGATAAATTTCTTAGCCGTTATTACGGTAGCGGTAATGCTTTGGTTTTTTCTAGTTGTTTAGGTGTTTTAATAATTATTATTCTCTATTATTATGATATGTTTTTCGGAAAATCTAAAGAAAGTTAGGAAATTCCAGGGTGTTACAACTGAACAAATTGGGGATATTTTTACAAAGCCTCTATTACTTGATACATTTAAAAGGCTAAGACAAATGCTCGGAATAATGATTAAAGTTTGAGGGGTTTGTTGAAACTACAAAATTTAATTTAGAAAAGCTATTTTTATATAACTTATATTATTAGAATGCTAAAGTTAGAAATTCCTATATTAAGAGGTGGTTAAGAATAAGAGTTAATAGCATCCTTTAATTGTTTATACATAGTTTTGTTTGATTGTTTAAAATATAATAAGGAAAAAAAAAATAAAAAAGTAGAAAAGCAGAAACTTGAGAAAGAAAGAAAAGAAGATATAAGGAGAATTTTATTTCTAAATATTTTATAAGATTATTATTATTTGTTACGTTGGGTTGTAACCCATATTTATTCATTTCTCTTTCATATATCCTTATTATCATTTGAGTTAGCATTTTGTAAATTTGTTATTAGAACGGCATTAAATTAAATTTATTATAATATAAATAAAATAGTTGCATTAAGCTAAAACATACTAAATTGAACTAAAAATAAGGTAGGGGAGTTTAACATAGAGTTATTGATATTTAAAATTTTAAGTCCGCAACAAATACTAATACCATATATCTTGATCAACCTTTCGAAATACAAGTACTACAAAATTAGAACAAACTCAGCATGGCAGCATGCTCAAAAATTACGATTTCCACATGTGATTTGCTACAAAACCTCTAATTTTATACCAATTAAGGAACTATTAGATGATAGTTAATATAAGATCGAGCATCATCTGGCTAATGCTTAGGAGTTATATTCAAAAAAGATCGAGCCAGCATAAGGCCAAGATGAACTTGTGACATAGTCGTAAGGTGCAAATGATCTGAGCCCACTCTTAGGTCCTTTGCATCCACACATTTCACATTTGCCATATTGATTCCAAGTTGAGCTTCTCTCACTATTCCTACATATTTGCCTTCTCCTGATGCTAGTGCGACCTGTTGTTATACACATACTTTCAACAGTTATAAAGCATAATTTCTCACAAATATGGAGTAATCCTGTGACATTTATGTCAAATACTTGACAATTTTGTGTCTATATATAACATAATATATATAATACGAAGTATTATTTAGTTAGTACCCAACATAATATTCACAATATTTTTTTCGTGTAGTGTCAATTTTTATTGGCTCTAATTATAGAGCTACGTATACTAACATTTGATAAGCTAGTTGGTTCACTTTCAATTTTACTAAAATTAAGACAAAATGTTTTGATGTGTTGGGTTAGGTCAAGTATTTATTAAAGGGTTATGTCACGCGTTAATATACTCCGTATATGATTATATAATTTAAATGTATTAGCCCAATATCTATGATGAACATACTAATCAAGTCATTAGGGTTCAACTTAGACAAATATGTTCGTTAGAATTGACGTGCACGAAACTAACATGCATACTATATGTCTATATTTTTTTGTAAGGATAACATATATGCATGATTAATTAAGAGAATTATATTACCTGGATGATTAAGAGAGAAGGGTTCCCCAAATCAGAACGCAAGTCATTGATTAACTTCTTCATGTTACTTCTATAAGCTTTAGCGTCCTCAATCTTGTTTGTGTCACTTTCTCCTTGGTACCACAACACGGCCCGAATTTTCCCACCACTTTGCACTGCCGCTTTCGCCCGTGTAACCAATTGATTGTACAACTCCGTCCCTTGAGCCCATTGACTAATCTTTGTCCCACCTACTGCACAAGGAACCAGGCCCATGACTCCAAATTTAGACCTACCAAGCAATAATCGAACACTTTTAGCGAATGCCAAGCCCGGGCCCACCCCACAAGTCTTGTTCACGTCAATGTCCTTGTGTAATGGTTCATGGGCTGGTACCCAACTCTGTTGGGCATTAAAACTGACGATGTCTGGGCTGGACTGGCACTCCGATGGTATGAACCCGTCCCATCTATCATGAATGACTCCGCCACGGCCTGCCATGTTGCTTTGGCCCGCTAGTATAAATATATCATGCGGTACTTGTGCATTGGTGCTAGGAGAAATATTGTAGAGACAAAGCAAAATAATCATTAGCATGGTGATCATGTTTGACATTTTTTTTTTTGTGTGTAACAAAACAAATTATGAGGATGCAAAAACTTTATTCTTGTAAGATAAAGTGATACATATTTATAATGAATGGAGTAGTTTAATTATAGGTAAAATATCATTTTAGATTTTCCTAAGTCATTTAGCAACCCACAATATGCTGTTGTGGTTTCCTAATTGATGATCAGATCATATATCTATCAAAGATTTCAATTTTAATGTTATGTGTGTTACCTTAAATATTTTGTCAATTGTAGGACGGTGAAACCGAATTTGGTATGTTTTTGAAACAAAGTAGAATTTGTAAAATTTTGTACTTCTTACACATCCTTAATGCTGTATTGGTTTCCAAGATATTTAGGAAATTTCCTTATTATAAAAGTTAATAATATATGGTGATTTTCCAAATGCAATCGCACTTAAATTAATAAATATATTAAAATTATTATTAAATCAATTAATATATTAAAATTAAATGAAAATTGGATAAATTAATTTAATTAATGCTGTATTGGTTTCCAAGATATTTAGGAAATTTCCTTATTATAAAAGTTAATAATATATGGTGATTTTCCAAATGCAATCGCACTTAAATTAATAAATATATTAAAATTATTATTAAATCAATTAATATATTAAAATTAAATGAAAATTGGATAAATTAATTTAATTAATGCTGTATTGGTTTCCAAGATATTTAGGAAATTTCCTTATTATAAAAGTTAATAATATATGGTGATTTTCCAAATGCAATCGCACTTAAATTAATAAATATATTAAAATTATTATTAAATCAATTAATATATTAAAATTAAATGAAAATTGGATAAATTAATTTAATTAATGCTGTATTGGTTTCCAAGATATTTAGGAAATTTCCTTATTATAAAAGTTAATAATATATGGTGATTTTCCAAATGCAATCGCACTTAAATTAATAAATATATTAAAATTATTATTAAATCAATTAATATATTAAAATTAAATGAAAATTGGATAAATTAATTTAATTAATGAGATTATTATTATTATTTAAAGGGTTTTCCATTTGGTATCCCTGAACTTTGGCTTTTCCACTCGGTACCCAATTTCTTTTTAGTTTTTATATGGTGCTATTGTACTTTCAATTTAGTTTAGAATATAGCATTATATAAATAATAGATTAGTTTAAGGTATTTTTGGTCCAATTTTCTTAACTTTGACTTCATAATTGTATTATAAGGATAAAAATAACCCGCTACCTTAGCTGGATAATTTTTGCGTAAAACAGATCCAAATATGCAAATCGGGTCATTTTTTACTTTCAAATAAATTGAGGCATTTAAATATTTTTGGGCCAGTTTGGATATATTTAATTATCTTTTAGGGCCTATATATCCCTTTAAAACCTAAATAGAATAATTTTATGGCACGCAAATCAAAAAATACAAAGCAAACTTGATGAAATGTTACAGTATAGTCTAAATCATAAGTACAATGGTAACAGGAACCAAAAATAAAAATAAAAATTTGGGTACCAAATGGAAAATCTCTTCCTTTTTTTTCTTTTAAGTTGTATCCACGTAATTTTACATTTTCTCAACTATGCCCATTGATTTACAAAATTTTCAATTACACCCTTAAATTTATACATAATTCTTATTCATACCCTTTGTAGCTAATATGTCGCCCTAAATTTCATTGCTTTTTTTAACTTTATCTTTTTTTGAATTTTTCTAAGATACATCTTTAACTGCATTGACTTAAATATATTTTTAGGAAATAAATTAAAACGAAACAAATAAACAATTTAACGGGATGTTAATAACAGAGGGAATAACTTAGAAAACTAAGTGAATTTAAGGGTACCGTTGAGAATTTGAAAAGGTTAAAGGTACAACTTAGAAAATGAAAAGGTCGAAAAGTACATCTCAGAAAAAAAAAAACCCCTTTTTTTAATTATGCTATCGTATGAGATTTAGCCGCCATTATTTTGGAATAAGTTGTTGGCAATTCAATTCAGTTTAATTCATCCCCATTCAGCTCAATATAGTTTAGCTTTATTCTTTTATGTTTAGCTCATTTCTGCTATAATTATTATTATTGTACTTTATTTTAATTCACTTCAATTCAATTCATCGTGCAGTTCAACTCTACTTAATTTAGTTAATTTCAGTTTTCAATGTAAAAGAACTTACTCTTTAAGACTAGTTGATTGACAAAGAAAGAACCGAGAACATATTATACGAAGTACCAACTTATTAGTACGTAAAAGAATATTGGTTTTTCGGCAATGTCTTGTTCGCACTCACGCACCCCATCTTGTTCAAGTTGTAAGGGGCACCTCTTGGGCCCTGTTCAGTAGTTTGGATCGGTTAGTTTCAAATCCAATTCACTCTGTAGTTGTAGCTTTTGTTAGTTTTTTTATATTTTTGAAATATGTAGCTTTTGTTAGTTCAATTAACCGATTAGTAGCCAGTCTACTGACTAGTGACTACAATCTAGCATGTTGCAAATTAGAATTATTGCTGCACACAATTAAAATGGCTTCCTAATTTGTACACATGCTAACTTATGGAGTGGCAGTTGGTTATTCTTTCATTTTACAAGGGCTATCTTTTCTTTCAAGGAGAAAAAAGGAAAATGGAAAATTAATTTTCATTACAGCAGTTGTTGGGAGTTATTTGTCAAGAATATATCACATTCAACTCCTTTAATGAAAGTGATTTGGTGAACTTTAACACCACATCAACTAAACCTTGATTCATTAGTTTAGTCATTGCTTAACAACACCACAAGCACCATGTCCATGTACATTTATCAAGGGTGTATTTCACTTTATACAAAGTTCATTTTTCTTATAAATTTTATACAATTATAATGTAGTACAAGAATTATATTGCAGAAAAAAATTCAATATTGTTTCTTGTACAACAATTACAAATGATTTTAGACATAAGCAAGTTTGAGAACCAAGAAATGCATCGACTATAGTCTGTGTACTGATATAGCAAAGGAAGAAAAAAGAAAAATTAAAGCAGTAAGAACAGAATAAAAGCAATTTTTGTTTAAGATATTGGGAGCATCATTTTGGACTAACAAACTTCCAGCATTACTTTGTACTTTTCCGGGCAGAAACTGCAAAAATGCATGGGCAAGTTTTTGTCCGAGTTGAACTTGTGCCGGTGTAGTGAGATGCAGGTTATCAGGCTCCAATGGCAGTCCCTTGGCATCAACTGTCTGAAGATTCATCAGGTCAACTCCCATTTGAGCTTGCCTCACTTCTTCAATGAAATGACCTTCTCCTGATGTTATGGCCACCTGCATGAAAAACAAAAACCTGATGATTCTGAAAAACTAGAGGGTACAAAATTCATCTACACTCAATCACACAGTCCAGATAATATGTGGTTGCATACAAAATTCATATATACCTAGTCATACAAGAAATTCGACAAAAACCACAATCAGAATGTATTAGTACAAAGTAGCCATTAATTTATCAAATAAGCTAATCAAAACTATACCTGAATATGACCCTACCCATTTTGAGTAGAATCCAAATCACTATATGCGCCACATCTATGACCTTAATGTGCTAACATGAGGAACCACAGTGGTACTACCTGCGGAGGGAGTTAAACATCCCTAACCCTTTGTTTGGATGGAAGGGGAACGGAATGAAACGAAGGAAAGAGAAAAGAAGGGGGGACGAATTCCCTTGTTTGTATAAAGGGTAATGAGTTGCACAGTACTTATGTTCTAAATAATCACTTACCCTTTGTTTGGATAGCATGCTCGGAGAAAGGGGAGCTTCAATTTCTCTCCAAACCTCTACATATTATGAGGGATGATGGTTCTTTAAAAAAGGGAAAATAAAACCCTTCTTCTGCCACCCGTTTCTTCCCCCAACCCTTTATACAAACAAGGAAATCCGTTCCCCTTCTTTTCTCTTCCCTTCCACTCCCCTTCCATCCAAATAATGAGTTGCAACGAGTTGAAATGAGCGGCTTTTTAGTGTAAGCTGTAAGGGCAATAACAATGTTACTTTCTTTAGGAGACAAGAAATGTTCATGTTCTAGAATTGTTTATTACTATAGCAAGATATCAATTACGCAACAGCGAGAGTAAAGGACTTCTATCACAATTCTATTAAACTCACTGATTTTTCAACCCATGATCAGAAATTTTGGTTACCCAGAGTAATAGCATCAGAATATTTAGAAATATTGATTAAAAGCACTCTTACAAAAGATCATGTTTTTAACTCATTCAACAACAAACTTAAGAAGAGAACATCATGGTTAGTCAGTTACAACTTTAGATGATATATAGATGGATGGCCTTCAGAAAAACCATGAAAACGATCAACTCTGCAGCAAATAGCTTCCTTCTTTGGTATTAATTATGTTCAAAGATTTATAAAGAACAAGAGGCATTAATGGCATATCAACATATGCTGGAGTCACCTTATCCTACTAATCTGAATCAGTGTTACCAAAGTTTCAAATTCTTCAACAAATCTCAATCCAAAACAGACCATGTGAATTGGTATCTAAAACTTGGTTCCCTGATATGAAGCTGACTTTCAAACTAGATTAACAATATTACGCAACAACTTCCATTCCTTTAGCCATTCCACAAGTTCGGCATGTAATTAATTTTCAAGCTACGTCAAAGCATTTTATTTCGCAATGAGAAATTATATGCTAAAAGATTGCACTGCAATGGATGAAATCAGAGAGGGTTCACCAGAATAGACCAACTTATCAGCGACAACAGGGAAAAAAAAGGAGCAGCTGTATTATTTGTGATGAAAATTTCTAGACTAAGGTTTTAAGGAGTAAAAATCCTTCAAGATGTCTTTTGTCTATTCACAACATGAAAACTTGCTAATAAGCCCAAAATAGTACAGCACCTTAGATACACTATAATTTGAATTGGAATCTCCTTTTTGCTGCATACAAACCTCACAAGACATCGCAAATTATTTTAAGATTCAACTAATTTTGCAGGAAAAAGATGCACAATCGGGACCAACTATGACAAGAATAATAACGTGGTCATTCATAAAATTTAAGACCTTTTTTTCCACATTTTTAAAAACCTGGCACCATTTGTTTGGATCCCAAAAAATAATTTTTCTCCATCTTTTGTTTGGTCATATATGGTGTGATGTTTCAACTCTCCAATTTACTTGCTACCTTACGTTGTATGGCATATGGCTCCAAATTTATTCTTCTCAATTTTCAATTACTCATATGCTCTCTCTACCCTCAAAAACAAGTCTCCACCCCTTGCCTAAAAACTCATGTAAGATGATAATCGAGAAGTAAAAAGAGATGGAGGGATTTATACTTAAATTATGGACTATTGTCCTGTACTTTTGCACTTTGCTTTTCATATTTTTCAATTCACTTCCATTTATTTTAGTTTAGTTCCTTTTTAAACAATAACATTATTTCCAGTTTGCTCAAATTTAATCTAAAAGGTAGGTCCTAAATAAGCAAGACTCCAAAACATATATGGTGCATCCAATTCTGATTTGGCCATCATTCATTAATATATACACTCATACCTTACACTCCATCCCCAAACAAAATCCAGTATCCCTACTACTTTGTACTATGTGAGGGTTGCTTATTCATCAGCTTACTTTCCAACAGACCAACAGTTCACCCCTTCCCATAGAAGACCCATACAAAATCAATTTGAACTATTTTCCACAATATATTAATTTACAAAACATATGAATATGACCACACGGACCGATTGACTGAGTTTAACCAAATGAGTAGTCACCTATACTCGATCTACATGATACACTCGCCTGTGCCACCTCTATTTCAAGAGACGAAGACACACACACATGGTGCAACCATGGCAAACTATTAAATGGACTCGGATGCATATAGAGCTATATGCACCCTCTTCTAACTAAAATGAATATTTGGTGTTTTAAAATGAACATTATACTTTTAAGAAATGAACATTTAAGGATGAATAAACGTTATACTTTCAAAAATGAATATTAGAATTGAATGAACATTATATTTTTAAAAAATGAATATTTGGTGTAAAAACCCATTATACTTTCAATATTTAGGTTCAACAAATGAACATACTTTAGTAAGAGGAGATGAATTTGATGTTTAAAACGGAATATATAGTTTTTACAATATTACTTAATATTTAAAGTTTTTAAATAATATTCAAAAGCTTAAGAAATTGATATGATAAGCTATAACAAAAAAATGCACATTTAGGGTACCAATATGAACATCCTCTTGTTATAAAATGAATATTTATAGTCAAATATAGAAACTCAAGCTTATTTGATGAACTTGACAAAAGAAAAGGTAATGAAGAAATTATAGTGTACACTATGTTTTTGAAAAATGAATATATAGAATATAAAGTAAATGAATATGACAAAATACAAAGTAAAATGAATATCAATTGTTAAATTGTGTTGTTAAACAACTTGAGAAGTCTATCATATGAGCATCTTTTTCAATCAAATTGAAAATATGTAAGTGAAATATTAATTTTAAACTAGATAAATAATACTAGTAATATTAATAAAGCATTGTTTAATATTCAGTTTTATGAAATGAACATTTTGTCTACTAAGACGAACATTATGTGCAGTTGAACATTAAGTTTCTGAATAAGGGTGCACAATTAGCTACATGGATTCGGGTCCATATAATACCTACTGGTGCAACCATCCACTCTCACTCTCAGATGGTTCCTATACCTAGGCCCTATTCTTTTGGATTAAAACGGAGCTGAACTGAATTGAATTGAAAAGAGCTGAACTAAATTGAACTGAATTGAAGTGGATTGAAATGATGTAGTAATTATAATGGAGATGAGCTGAGCTGAACTGAATTGAACTGAATAAAGGTGAGCTGAATGTAGCATAGATGAACTAAAGTGTCAAAAACTCAAGTAGAAAAGAACAGGGCTCTAGTTCTCAAGGAATCAAACAGATGAATCACAAACCTCCATTGTCGATAATTTCAACCACGCTTATTCTATGCAAGTAGTCATGTTAGTAACTATGATAACATTCTTACATGCCTATAAACCAACCACATTACCTAACACATATTACCAAACTTGAATAATTTCGTACACCATCCCCGCATCCCGTCTCATAAAAACAGTAAAATATCCAATAAGATGTCCGTCTATAATTCTTTATTTCTATATAACATCCAAATCAGGCAATTACCTAAAATGCCATCAAGACACGCATATATTCAAAATCTCATATTAAGAGTACTATATATCTAGCAACGTATAACCAGTTGTAAAATAACAATTTTATGCATTGCCGCATTTAAAATCTTGGCATAAAAAAATAAGATACACAAATAAATTGTAAGAATAAAAAAATTACTAATTCTGTAACATATTAGTTACAACGATCGCACATAAATTAGAAACAAAAAACATCGAGGGATGTAATAAAAAAAACTAACCTGAATAATGGGAAGCATAGGAGAATTTAAATCGGTCCTCAAATCATCAAAAAACTTCAACAACCTTTGCTTATAAGCATCAGCATCTTGTTTCAATACAGTATCACTTTCCCCTTGATACCAAACCAACCCTTCAATTTTTCCACCTTCACTCACTGAACCTCTAGCTCTTCTCACCAACATACTATACAGTTTACTCCCTCTTGACCACTGACTTATATTGGTCCCACCTACTGCACATGGCACCAGACCCAATGGGCCAACCCCATGGGCCCGTTTCATTACTTCATGGGCTAATGTCATCCCTGGACCAACCCCACATGTATGGTTCTTGTCAATGTCTTTATGTAACGGGTCGAATGCTTCAACCCATTTTTGAGTTGCTGTGAAACGGTACACGGATCGGGTTGGCCCGTTTTGTGGTGGGATGATACCGTCCCATACCTCATTGATCACTCCTCCTCTTCCTGACATGTTGCTTTGGCCTGCTAATAGGATGATGGATCTGGGTTGGGATATGACCCGACCCAGATGGGATAATAAGGATAACAATATTAATATGGGTAGTACCATTGTTGGAGGAAAATGAAAAGGAAGAATCAAATAAATGGTGGAATATATATGGTTACTTCATTTCATCTTGTACTTTTATTTTTATTTTTATTTTGGGAAGAAAAAGTGGGCTTAAAGGAATGTAGTTTGAAGGATGTTTTATGGAATAAGTTTTGTTTAAGTACGAGTATGAGTGTGCTTCATTCTTTCTTTTCTGTCTTTTTTTTTTAATTGAAAATGGTGGATCTTAGACTGTTAGGATTTAAAAGAGGAAAGTACGGACTAATTAGAGATTTTGTAATTGAAAAGGGGGAAAGGTGGGACTCAGGGTGGACTGTTGTTGGGCGTCATTGGCTAATTAATTTTGACTAAGGTCATGTGTTGGTGTAGAGATTCGATTGTACATCCACGTATATACCATGACATACGTAGGCGCTATATTTTTTAATTGAAACTCTAAGTTGAATTGAAATGAATTGAAAGGATTTGAAATGAACTGAACTTAAATTGAATTAAATTGAATTGAAGTGGATTGAAATGAAGTAGTACTTATAATGGAGATGAGATGAGCTAAACTGAACGGAAATGGACTGAACTAAATTGAATTGAACTAAATAGAGCTGAATTGAACTGAACTAAAGTGCCGAAAACCTAAGTCCAAAAGAACATTGTCGTACTTGTTTTCCTTCAGATAGATCAATAGTTCAATTTTATAAAACATTGATCTGTAAAAAAAGCATGAAACAACATATGTCTTTTATAAAACATTGGGTATATTTTATGAAACATTAGGTATATTTTATAGAATTCACTGCATTTATGCTTATAACAGATTATGTCTAATGTTTTCTAAATATCAACTAAACTTACAGTTTTTCTAATTACATTTAATGTTTTGTAACAATTTATTATCTTTTATTTTTTAAATTAATCAAATTTTGATTAATTTATAATTAGAAGAACTACTATATAAGATACATATCTGTTGACCCTAGGGGTTTTGATGGTGACAAACACATACTACTAATGGGTTACTTGTTTGATGTCAAGATAAACATATATTAGTAGTCGTTGTACCAACAGAAGAACTTGTCTCAAGTTCAGATGTCTCAAGTATGTATCGAAATAATTAATACGTAATTCAGAAGATTTATACACTTGAGAATATTCAGAGAATATATGACAACAAGACTTCAAAGTAGATTCTGAGAAGATATGGAAGATATATTCTAAGAAGATACCATAAAAGATCTTTGAATATATTTGGAAAAGATATACACAAGATTATGGTAACAAATCTATGTGAATTTAGATGGAGAATTAATCTAAATTCACTTTATGAAGAATATTCACCAAGATATAGGTGAAGATATGAAGCGTGAAAACAAGGAAGGAAATCAGAGAAACCCTACTTGTAACTTCACTATAAATACTGAAGATCAGAAGAGAAGTAATTTAACCAAGACTTACGCACTTCATTGGAAGCATACAAGACTAGGTACAAGAGTCAGTTGTACTAGGATTGTGTTCAACTTTATGAGTCTGTAATCTTGAGTTCAGGGAAGGGAGAGTGATTTGAGTGAATCACTTGTAAAGAGAAAGAGAAAGAGAAGAACTCGTTCAGGGGAACAAGTTCAAGGGAAAAGTACTGAGTTGTGCTTAGAGAATAGAGAAGTACTGAGTTGTACTTAGAGAATTGAGAAGTACAGAGTTGTACTTAGAGAATAGAGAAGTACTGAGTTGTACTTAGAGAATAGAGAAGGTTGGCCAAGCCACCAAGAGAGAAAGAGAAAGAGAAGAACTTGTTCAGGGGGAACTAGTTCAGGGAGAACAAGTACTGAGTGGTACTTAGAGAAGTCCGTACTAACTAGGATTGTAACAGAGTCGTTGGCCCTAGTTAGTAAAAAGAGAATTGAGTCAAAATCCCTAGTGGTCGAGGTTTTTTCCTTCCTATTGGGCCTAGGAAAGGTTTCCTCGCTAAAATCGCGTGTTCTCTACTTGTCTCTCACTCTCTCTATACTTGTCTCTACTTTACTTGTCTCCAGTTTAATTATTATTTTTTGTCAAAACTAACAATATCTCAACACATCTTTGTATATTTCAATTCTCATTCTCTTTCGAGCATTCAAATTCATTTCTCTCTCCTTCTCCCTCTCTCTCTAGTCTTTGTCTACACTTTAGATGTATCAAATTACAAACTTTTTTTCTCTCTCTTTAATATATAGTTTTGTTAACTAAAAAATTAAGCGTTACATTTGGTATGCTGGAAATTATGTGATGAAATTTGATGATAGAAGATGATCAAGATGATGGATGATGTAAGGTTGGCCTTTTTGTTTTTTTTTTAAAATTAAACTTAGAGGTTAATTAGAAAATGCATTCAAATATTATATTGTCTTGATTAAATTATGTAATTAATACATCTTTAATCAATTTAGGCAATATATTTTATTTTGATTAATATTTTTATAATTTATATATTTTGTTTTATTTGAAAGTACTTGATGTTATTCAATAATGTGTATGTTTTATGTAATAATAGTATTACTCCCTCCGTTTTTTTTACTTGTTACATATACCCAAAAGGGAAGCTTCTTATTGCTTGCTACATACCGCTTTTGGAGTGTGGGTCCCATGGTTTATCTACCATTTTATCCTTCATTTTGTTGAAAATACATGATTTAATCACTTTTGCCCCTTTTAATTACCTTAAATTGCCAACTTAACTCTTTTAATCATGTGGTTCCATGATAATGTTGATGTTTTTAAATTATCGTGTCATCTTGCTATGTAGTAAGTAAATAACAACGGAGGGAGTATTATTTTTTTGTTGTAATCTATTAAAAAGAATGATTATTTTACTTATCAATATAGTATGTTTCATTAAAAGTTGGTAATTCTATTAACATGTACTCTGACATACATGCATTCATTTTTATACTATATACCTTATGTTCTACAATTAGAAATAGTTTGTTTAACAAATTATTTTATGTCATATTCTTGTATTATATAAATCTCATCATGCTTTATAAATGACGTTGTTTTCTTTTTGCTATAGATGTTTTATATTACACTTGCAAACGCAGTCTCATTTTTTAAGTATATTTTTGTATTGAAAATGTTTTATATTTGTTTTCTATTGTATATTTGGTTGCTTTGTATTTTTCCATAGTTTGTTACATGTAAATATGTTCATATTATATACAAAAATTATTAGTTTATTTTTTCCAAAAAAATAAATAAAATAATCAAATAACAGTGTATTTTTAAATAAATAAATAAATATTCTATAAATAATCAAACACATATATATATATATGTAAACGATATATAAATGTATGCAAATGGTTTATATTCTGTATGTTATGTTATTATTACTTTTTTTATGTTATGTTCTTTTATATTAGGCTAGTGTAACAGTTAATATTCTATAAAAGTTCCTTATTATTTTGTACAGAAACATTATTGTTTTGGAATTTTTTTTTAATATTTTCTATTAAAAAAACTTGATGTTTTATTTTGAAAAAGGAAAAATTGTTTCTAACAATCCCACCTTTTACAAATTTGAAAATAACAATCCCACATTTACATTATCTCATAATAGTCTAACCTTTCTATGTTATTTTCTTTTATTGGGCCTTTTTACGAGTGACCTGGACTCCAGGTTACCTCCTTTAATATTTTTAGTTTTTGTTTATTTAAAAAAAATTTGCTTTTATTGATTTCCTTTTTTATTCCAATTTTTTCTTTCTTTTTTCATCATCTTTAATTTCTTTCATCCTCTTCCTTGCTTCCTCCACTGTTATTCACATGGTCACACCTTTGCTTCCTCTACTTAGTAGCTACCTCCATTCATGCAACTAGAGAGATAAAGTGAGAGTAGAAAAAGAGGAGAGAGGAAGATAAATTAAGAGAGACACTATAATTAGAATTTGTAATTGACAAACTAATATTAATATAAAAACAAGTTAATCACCTTGTCTTCACAGTCGCCGCTGCATATGGTGGTCAATTCTCATCATGATTACCTCCAATCCAATATGTTCCTCTAATAGAAGTTCAACATATTTCCGACAACAATGCCACCATGCTTTGAACCACAAATTGATGTTGAAGTTCATGCTATAACGCATCGAAATTAGATGAGAATCATGAAATTTAAAATTGAATTTGTGATAGTGATTGCGATTATTGGGTAAAATAGTTGCAAAATTGAATTAATACGGAATATTTAGGGATTGTATTGAGTCAGTTCCTTTGTATGCTTTGTTGAGCTAATTTTAGGATTTTTGGAGCTCAAGAAGTTGAATTAAGAAGTCGATTAGAGGTGGTTATCGGGAGAAAGGTTGGTGGAGTCGCGCGATTAGTGGTGGGCCAGTGGTGGTGGTGGAATGGTGGCCTTTTGTTTGGGTATGATATTTAGAGTTAGTTTCAATAGTTTGTAAACCAAGGCAAGCAAAAACCATGGACAACCTACACATTATATTGAACGTTCTGGAGAAACTACTTTAATTTTGATTAAACAAATCAAAGTAAAAGCCATTTTTGAAAGGAAAGGAGGGAGAAAAGAGGAAGATAACAAGATGAAAAGGACGGAGAAAGTGAAGGAATGACAGAGAGGAAAGAAAAGTCTCATTAGTTAGGCATTAGAAAGGAGAAGTTAAAAAGTCAACATTTTTCAACTTAAGTCAATGCATAAACTTGCTAAAATAGCTAATTACCTGCAATTACAGGTAAACCATAAGTAAGGTCCAATAAAAGAAAATAACAAGTAAATTAAGGTGGGACTGTTGTGAAATAATGCAAAAGTGGGACTGTTATTGTCAAATTTGCGAAAGGTGGGATTATTATAAACAATTTTTCCTTTGAAAAAAAAACGGGTGTACATCAATTAATATACACTCAGACAGGGGCGTACCCGGGATTTTGACTTTGGGTGGGCACAAATTATCGAATCAAACAAAACCGAATAGGTTAACCAACAAGAAACGCATCATTAAAAGAAATGTCATACATCTAGCAAATTACAACAATATTTTAATACTAAACTATTACATTGCTTTCAAATTATGAAATCAATTAACAATCAATTCTTTTTGAGATATACTATTGAACAATTAAATCCATACCAATATTTACAAATAAAGCTTTTTGAAGATAGTTGGTGTTGACCCATTGTGTTTTTTAGTGACAATGGCAAATGTAGGAACTAATTTAAGTTATAATTGTAAATGCATTAACTTAACTTAAATTCCAATTCCAACTAATGAGTAATGATATTTATCAATTATTTTTTTTATTAATATAAATATTGTTTACAATACTAGTCATTCATATAAGAAATACATACCATACATTGTGTAAAATGAAACTAGAAAAAACCAAAAAAAAAAAATAAAATAAAATTAAATAAATAAATAAATAGAAGCAAGAAACAATATTTTAGTAAAACATGTAAAAGTGCTTGATAGGAATCAAATCTCCAACTTGTGTTAACATCATAATTTAGGAGAGTGCCTTCCCACTAAGCTAGGACCTTTGTAGTGTTATATTCCTGCACTTATATATATATATATATATATATATATATATATATATATTCCTGCACGTGCCATAACGTGGTCCGCCACTGCACTCGGGCGCATTGTCGTCAACTTATTTTTGTTGGTGAATTTATTTTTGCTAATCTAAAATTTTTTGCTGAACCGAACTTACGTTTGCTGAATTGAACTTAATTTTTGTAATCATTAACAATTATAAGGATTGAAATTGATTTTTGCTGAACTGAACTAATTTTCCTAAACTAAACTTATTTTTGTTGAACTGAAACTTATATTTGCTGAAATAAGTAAAAATAACATGAGGAAAACAGGGTTTCATACGTAGGTCCTTTTGTTATTGGACTGAATTGAACCGTACCAAATAAATTGAAAGGCATGTACTGAACTTAATGTATTATTTTTACTAGATTAGTCTCGTGCGATGTACGAAGTACTACTGTGCTGCTGTACTACTACTACTCCTACTATTACTATACTTGGTTGCATGGTCGTCAACTTATTTTTGTTGGTCTGAATTTATTTTTGCTAATCTAAACTTTTTTTGCTGAACCGAACTTACGTTTGCTGAATTGAACTTAATTTTATTGTAATCATTAACAATTTATTAAGGATTGAAATTGATTTTTGCTGAACTGAACTAATTTTTCCTAAACTAAACTTATTTTTGTTGAACTGAACTTATATTTGCTGAAAATAAGTAAAAATAACATGAGGAAAACAGGGTTTCATACGTAGGTCCTTTTTTGTTATTGGCTGAATTGAACCGTACCAAATTAAATTGAAAGGCATTGTACTGAACTTAATGTATTATTTTTACTAGATTAGCTCTCGTGCGATGTACGAAGTACTACTGCTGCTGCTGGTACTACTACTACTCCTACTATTACTACTACTTCGGTGCATGGTCGTGAACTTATTTTTGATGATCTGAACTTATTTTTTTTTGCTGAACTGAACTTACGTTTGCTGAATTGAACTTATTTTGTTGAAATCATTAACAATTTATTAAGGATTGAAATTGATTTTTGCTGAACTGAACTAATTTTTCCTAAACTAAACTTATTTTTGTTGAACTGAACTTATATTTGCTGAAAATAAGTAAAGATAACATGAGGAAAACAGGGTTTCATACGTAGGTCCTTTTTTGTTTTTGACTGAATTGAAGCGTAGCAAATTAAATTGAAAGGCATCGTATTGAACTTAATGTATTATTTTTACTAGATTAGCACTCGTGCGATGTACGAAGTACTACTGCTGCTGCTCCTACTACTACTACTACTACTCTGGTGCATGGTTGTGAACTTATTTTTGATGATCTGAACTTATTTTTTGCTAATCTAAACTTTTTTTTGCTGAACTGAACTTACGTTTGCTGAATTGAACTTATTTTTGTTGAAATCATTAACAATTTATTAAGGATTGAAATCGATTTTTGCTGAACTGCACTAATTTTTCCTAACTAAACTTATTTTTGTTAAACTGAACTTATATTTGCTGAAAATAAGTAAAAATAACATGAGGAAAACATGGTTTCATACGTAGGTCCTTTTTTGTTTTTGACTGAATTGAACCGTACCAAGTTAAATTGAAAGGCATTGTACTGAACTTAATGTATTATTTTTACTAGATTAGCACTCGTGCGATGTACGAATTACTACTACTACTGCTACTACTATTGCTGCTACTACTGCTACTGCTACTGCTACTCCTGCTACACCTGCTACTACTACTGCTCCTACTGCTACTGCTACTGCTACTGCTACTGCTACTGCTACTCCTGCTCCTGCTACTGCTACTGCTACTCCTGCTACTGCTGCTGCTACTACTACTACTACTACTAATAATAATAATAATAATAATAATTTTATAATAAATTTTTTTTAGTAATAATTATTTTAAGTATTGGAAAGGCATAGTGAGAATATTCGCATGGTTGAAAAGGTATACATTTTTGTAAAGAAAATGTTTTCATGTTAAAAATAAATAAATAAATAAATAAAGGAGATCAATAAAAACAATAGTGTAGGACATTTATTGTAAGCAATTTTATGAGATTGTGTTAATTAATCACAATTTTTTTAAGAAATGTGATGATGTCATATTTCTTGATCGAGGGAAAAATTTTATTGTAAGCTTCACATGTGTCCATCAATGATGCATGTCAGCAATGGCTTGCTATAGTAATTAGTTATAGATTATAGAATTTATTTTATTTTTTTAATTTATATTCAATATTTTTTTCTATTTTTACTTTTATTTTTTTTTATTTATATTTATATATTATATTTATATTTTTTATTGATTTTTTTTAAATAATGTTGTTATTTTTATTGAATAATAAGTGAACTGAAAATAAATGGACTGAAATGAAATGGACTATAATGTACTGAATAGGAAATAAGCTCATAGAAGCCATAGTCAGGCCTAACTAAACTAATGAACTGAATTGAAAATGATTAATTAGTTGTTTATAGTTTTTTTTTTTTTTTTTTTTTTTTTTTTTTTTTTTTTGTGCTAAGTGGCTACAAGGGCGAGAGTGAAAATTAATCCCAAGGTCTCTTAGACCTGGGAGGGAAGCTTTAACCACTTAAGTTACTCTTCACCCTCATAATAATTAATTATTTATAGTGGTGACTTTTTTTTTTGGGTGCAAAGGAGCCACTAGGACAATACAAATTACAAATAAGGGAGGGGAATTCGAACCTGTGACCTATTTTACAAATTACAATAGTGGTGACTTGGTGGGTGGCCTAACTAGCCTTGTAAATATTAGGGTTGAATTCAATTAATGGTGGTCTTAACTTAACAAGGATGACTTTTAAAATTATCAAGCTCATATAGATCCCCGTGTCATATTGAATTGTTGCGTCTAATGAAAAATAGACGGAGTATTTGTTTAAAATACTCAATAAAATTTCAATGATTATAAAGTTACCAAACATTTAATTCTAGTAGTAAAAAATTGGTTTAAGTTGGTTGTTGTATAGTAATTTTAATGTACATTGAAAGTATTCAATATTCATTCATTATTATTTTTTTTTTGAAAGGATATTCATTCATTAATTTAATTCTAGAGAATAGGGTTTCAAATTTTAAGAGTTTGTTTTTAGTTGATTGACGAAATAAGTACTTAGTAAAGGATGATCAAAGACAAAAAAAAAATTGTTATTAGATTCAAAATTAATTCATTTGTTTATTTTAAAAACAATGAACGTTTTTTCACTCTGTTTTTTTATTTTTGTTTGGTTTCCACCTAGTTCATTATTTGTGCTAATTGGCTGGATTTCGGATTCAGTTGGGAGTGATTAAGTTATTGTCTCCTTCCATTTGTTATTACAGACTTATGAGGGATCCAACACTTGTCCTTCCTACCAAGTGCAGTTCCAAACATTACTATATATGGCACCAAATAAACAATTTTGCTTTTATTAAGTGAAAGTATTGGGTCACACCGTCTGACCGTCAGGCGAACTCAACCCAAATACTATATTATTATTTATTTTTTTGCCCAATGTGGTAGCAAAATTTAAATAAGTTTAAGCAGATTTTACACAAGTTCAAGCAGGTTTTAAACAATTTCAAGCTAGTTTGAACATATTTTAAACAATTTTAACGAGATTTTAAACAAGTTCAAGCAGATTTTAAACATATTTAAGCAAATTTAAAACATATCCAAGCAAATTTTAAACAAGTTCAAGCAAATTTTAAACATATCCAAGTAGACTTTAAACAAATTCAAGCAGATTTTAAACAATTTCCAGCGAAACTTTCATGTATATTTTTACAAAATCGGTTTATAAGGTAGTGTCAATTACCAAACAAAATTGATAAGGTAATTTTGCAAATAATTTAAAAAAAATTAGTTATTTTCCAAATTTGGATTTTATAAAGTTATTTAATTTATGACAAATTTGCCTTTGTTTTTAGTTGTTTAAGGAGAATGTCTATGGTATGTCACGTGTACTTAGTAACAGATAACCAAAGACAAAAAATGGTTATTAGATTAAAAAATTATTCTTTTGTTTATTTAAAAAAATTAAATGAAAAACTATTTACTCTATTATTATTATTATTATTATTATTATTATTATTATTATTATTATTATTATTATTATTATTATTATAGTGTTCTACCTAGTTCGCCCCTTCTGCTAATTCAGGTTCAGGGCTCAACTAGGGGTGGTTAAGTTTTAATGCCCTACCAATTGTTATTATGGATTTATGAGGGGTCGAACCCATGTCCTCCCTACGAAGTGCACTTCCAATCATTAATGCACCAAGTAAACAATTTTTTTTTAATTGCATCTTACTAGGGCTCTGATAAGTGCATTTTATGTCTATTATTTATCCCTATATTGCATTGTTTTTGGCTCTAACAAGGCTCTTTTGAGCCCAATTATACTAATTTAGTTGTTTCCAGTGTCTTGTGTTTCGGTTTTTTAAGAATTGCAGGAATTGGTGCTTTTGTATCGATTTTCGCATAATATTCGGCACTTGATGATTAGTAGAGGGCCTTGACTAGTTGACTACCTTTAAAGAAGCTAAAATAGAGTTAGGATGGGAGTTATTGGAACTTAATTGAAGCTAAAGAAGTCGGGATTTTAAGTAAATAATCGAGCGAGAAGGCCCCGGGGTTCACAGTGTGATTCACTCGGTTCAAGCTTGATTTGCCCGGATCGATGTGGTTTTGCCCGGGAACCCGGGCGGATTGACTTTTACGTGTATTTCGAGGAATTTCAACTTGTTTTGGCTTATGTATATATAGAATTCTCATTTTCAAACCTAAGTACGCTTTTATTATTATTAGGGCTTTTAGAATTCGCTTTCTCTCTCTAGAAAAAATACTCTCATGTTCATCATATTTCCAATTCAATAAAAGTTCAGGTTCTTATTCAATCTCTATTTTAGTTCTTTTAATTCATGTTTAGTTTTTGTTGTTATTTTAGTTTATGTTCTTAGTTTTATTAGTTTCCTTGTTCTTTCTAGTTTCTCGTTATAGATTTAGTTTAATTATTATTGTTAATTTATTAGTTTCAATCATGTTTATAGTTTTGTTTTCTATTATTGATTTAGTTTCTTTAATTTCAATCATGTGTGAGTAGTTTCCTTTCTAGGACTAGAGGATCTATGGATCGTTCTTGATGTTTTGTTCATAATTGTTAATTTGATTGTTAATGTTCTTGAATTCCTGTTGTCAATCTTTATTGCTTTCAGTTAAATACTGGTCAGGTTTAATTGTTAGTCTGATATTGTTGAAATCGATACCGAGAGGTAAGTTTACCACAATTAGATCATAGGCACAATAGGCAAAACGAGTCTAAGTTAATAATCGGTTAATTAATTGTGTGCAATTCATTGGTTGACCTGTGGTGAACTGACGTCTTAGGCTTAGTTATAGAGTTATTTTCTTAGTTGATTCCATTCCTAGTATGTAATCCCTCACATTTTTGAGACTTTATTTTATAATTATAGATGATTATAATATATAATTTTATGAATTTTATAAATAAAGCTTATTTATATTTATAATTTATAGTTTTATGAAGTTTTAAATAAAATATTATTACAAGGTTTTATTCAAGATTTTATAAATATTTCTAAAAGAGGTTTTAAGTATTTAATTCAATTTCTAAAAGTAGCAAAAATAGCTTTGGGTTTTTATTAAAGGAATTTTCGGACCATTTAGGTCCATATTACCCTAATTTTCGAGTAGGGCTTTAGCCCAAACGATTTTATGGTCAAAATTATTTTATAAATTAATTATTTTAATTATCTAAATATTTTATGTCATCAAAATAAAATAATTTTTAGAATTTTAAAGATAGATTAAAATTTCCAAAATATGCCATGGACACCTAATCTTTATATTTGATCAAAACCTATCTTGTTTAGAGATTGGATTGCAAATCCAATCCCCCTTTTCTCTCCTCCTTGGCCGGCCTCTCTAGGGTCCTTAGTAACCTATAAATACCCCATTACTTCATCATAAACTCACTTGCAAGTCTCTCACAAAAATTAGAAAATTTCTCTCTCTTTCTTTCTCTCTTCCTTTGTTTTTTCACGAGTGAGGTGTGCACAGTTTGAGCCACCACCACAACCACCACGCGCCAACACCTTGCGCACCATCACCACCATCTTCAAGCTCTTACTTCCCTCTTGCTCAAGGAATCGAGTTTAGCGAGGACTTGTTCTAGAAAGGAAGAAAAATTCGTGGAAAAAGGTATGTGCAGTATATCAAAGGTCTAATGGCATGAAAAGTTAGAGTTTGAGTCACAGAAGAGTATGTCAAAAGTTGGAGTCGAGAAAACGATAATGTTATCCCCCATGAAATTGTTTGTGTTAAACCAGAAATCTGATGTTTTATTGGTTATTTTGATTTCATGAGTTTAAAGTGCTTATCTATGCTCGTGAATCTTTATACTGTATATTAAGTTTTGTTAAAATTTCCTGATTTTTAATAGAGTTTAAGTTGGTTAATAAAATTATTTAGTCGTTTTGCGGTTTTGCGGTTTTTACTATAATTGTTTTTCCAGAGACTTTAAAGGTCGAATCTGACCATGAGACTATTTTTAGTGGATTCCTAAGACAAAATATGGGTTTTTAGAGTTGGTTTCGTCATTAAAAATAATATTTTCTAAAATTTTAAATAAAATTTAGATTGGTTTTGACCAGATTGGACTGTTTTCGAAAATAAATCTTTCAAAAATATCTTAAACGTAATCTAAGGTTTCTAAAGATTTTTAATGGTTAATATAAGTATAAAAGTGAATTATAAAATTGTTTTTATGACCTATATAATCAATTAGGTATTTGATTCGGATTTTTAAATGTTTTATTGCGAGTTTTAGGGGTTTCGGTTAAAAATCTACTAAAAATCACATAGACCTGGTTTAGCCACGAAATTTGGTTTGAGACCTTCTTTTAGGAAGTAAATGGTTTTGGAAACTTTTTTTTTCTAACTTTTATTAATTTTAGTATTTATTTCTTAATTTATTTATATTTTTATCACTTAAATCAATCAACCTAATTTCCTAATTTGACTTTCTAAAAATGGAAACTTCTAAAAATGTTTTCAAAGGTGTATGTTTGACTTTACGGTTATGTTTTGAGTTATGTTTTAAATTCTGGACAGCAGCTATATAATGTTATAGTAAGAAGTTTAAGAGTCTTAAATGACATATTTAAGTGTCTTAGATGTTGTCCATGAGTTATGTTGCCTTTGTGCATGTTTTGAGCAAGTTTTGACCATAAGAGTCATGTTTACAAGTTAAGTCAAAGTCAAAGAGTTTTATAAGTCAAGTTGAAAGTAAAGTAAAGTTAAGTGAGCAACTATAAGCAAGTTATTTAAAGGAACGTGAGTCCTCATTCAAGCCAAATGAGGTTACCATACGGGGGAGGTATGTATGCCGTAACGCTGTACTTCCATAGTGGAGTGTGACGATGCATCACTATTTTAGTTAAGGAATTCCATAAGTGTTAAGTTCTGGACATGGGGTGGATGGAGACCATGTACCGTTGTTCAAAAGGCCATACAACTTCCAGTTAGAGTTCGGACTGTACGGGAGCACTAACCCACTTGTTGGTGACAGTCTTTCCAAAGAGCCTTGATAAGTCCATTTTATATTCATTATTTGCCCCCATTTTATATTGGTTTTGGCTCTAACAAGGCTCTTTTGAGCCCGTTCTACTAACTTCGGTTACTTTTAGTGCTGGTTGCTTTGCTTTAACATTTATTGCAGGAATTAATGCTTTTGTGTCGGTTTTCGCTTTATCCCAAGCACTTGGCAAGTTAGTAAGAGTTTTGACCATTTTGAGAAGCTTAAAGGAAGTTAGGATGTGATTTAGAAGCCTTTGGGAAGCATAGAAGTCAAGTTACGAAGTAAACGAGCGAAGTCAGAAGCTCCGGGGGGCATTTAGCATGTGCCCTGGCAAAATGCATTATGCCCGGGTCGAGTGCACTGTGCCTGGGCATTTAGCTATTGTTAAGAATTTGCAAGTTACTGTTCCTTTTACTGATTTGATAACTCAAATTCCCATTTACACTAAGTTTTTGAAAGACATTTTGAGCAGGAAACGCGAGTTGAATGTGGTGGAGACCGTAGCACTTACGGAGGAGTGCAGTGCTATATTGCAAAACAAGTCTCCACCCAAGCTGAAGGACCCGGGAAGTTTTTCTATTCCTTGTAACATTGGCCCACTGTTTATTGACAAAGCCTTATGTGATTTAGGGGCTAGTGTTAGTGTCATGCCTTTGTCTATTTGCAAAAGGCTTGATATGGGTGCTTTGAAGGTCACTAACATTACTTTGCAGATGACAGATAGGATAGCGAAGTACCCTAAAGGTATATTAGAGGATGTCCCGGTGAGAGTAAGGAAATTCTTTATTACTGTTGATTTTGTTGTGTTAGATATGGATGAGGATGCTCATATTTCGATTATACTTAGTAGACCATTCTTACACGCTACAGGTGCTGTTATTGATGTCAAAAATGGTAGTTTGACTCTTTCTGTTGGGGATTATAAAGTCACATTTAATCTTAATGCTGCTCTTAAGAGTCCTATGATGGAACAGTCATGCTATGCTATTGATGTCATTGATGAGATTGTTGTTGATGATATGCCCCGAACCACTAAAAAGGATCTTCTGGAGACCGTTGTTTGTGTTGATGTTTGTGCAGGTGAAGGTACAGCTGATGCCGATAGTTTGGTCCAAGATCTTACTGGTGAGGAATTGAATCCGGAGGAGAGGCAGAAATTTGTTGAGTTGCCTCAAGAGGTTTGTTCCGCCAAGGAGGCAACCCAACCTGAGATGAAACCCCTCCCCTCTAACTTGAAATATGCTTTTCTAGATGACAAGGAGTTGTATCCGGTCATTGTTAGTGCTTCTCTTACTGATAGTCAACTTGATAAGCTTTTGTCTGTGCTTAAGTTTCATAAGAAGGCTATTGGTTATACTATTGATGATTTGACTGGTATTTGTACTGATTTTTTCATGCATAGAATTCATTTAGAGGAGGGTAATAAGCCTTGTATGCAGGGTCAATGCCGTTTGAATTCTAACATGCATGCAGCAGGTGGTGAAGAAGTAAGTTCTTAAACTTCTAGATGCAGGTATCATTTACTCAGTGCCTGATTCCCAGTGGGTAAGTCCCGTACAGGTAATCCCTAAGAAGGGGGGAACAACTGTTGCTCGTAATGATAAGAATGAATTGATTCCTACTAGAGTTGTTACAGGATGGAGAATGTGTATTGACTATAGAAAACTGAATGTTGCAACTAAAAAGGATCACTTCCCCCTCCCTTTTATTGATCAAATGTTGGAAAGGTTAGCTAAGAATAAGTATTTCTGTTACCTTGATGGATATTCAAGTTTCTTTCAGATTCCCATTGTAACACCCTGGATTTTCCTACCTTCCTACTTCTCATTTTTCCGGAAAACATAGTAAATTAATAAGAATTATATTCAATAAAACTACTAAATATGAAAAAACCAAAGTATTACCGCCACCGTAATAACGGCTAAGGCATTTATCAAAGTACTACAACGGAAGTCTTAAACCAAAACAATTCAAAACTAAACTTCAAAACAAATTCAAAATAAATCAACTTTAAATTTATTACACTTCGGAACCATGTTAATGGCCCTTAAAAACCAAACCAAAACTAATATTAAAAATCTTTCGAAATCCAAACATCCAAAACAAAGGTTAGTCTTCATAAGCAATTAAAATAAAGCAAAACTACAAACACAACAAGCGCTCTCGCTCCATCCCATCATGAAATGACTTATGCCCACTTGTACCTGCAGCTTTTCTTTTACTAGACAACTACTCGCCACAAGTGGGTCATCGTAGAGCCAAGTCCAAGACAAAGCCATGCACACAGCAAAGTTGAGTACATAACTACTAAAGACTATGCAACAACAATAAGAAATAAAACATGCACTCAACTTACCTCTGACAACCTTTTTCTTGTACATGAACTCGATTAAATTAATTATTATATTTAAAATTATGGATCCTGCATCGAACGAGTTTTCTCCTAAAAAAAATCATCGCCGTATTGGGCACCAGTTGGGGAGCAACTCCCAAAAGGTATTACTATGTCACATAAAGTGACAGATATCCAGCGCATTAAAATATAAAAGAGTACAACGTCTTCTACTCCAATTAGGAGTCATAGATCATTGTTCCATACGACTCCCCCCATTGTTCATACTCAAGGTATATACGTTCCAAGAGTTTTGATGCAAGTCCTCTTACACTTTACGTGATTTAACAGGTTTAACAATGTTACGACTCTCATGCAACATCACATAAAAGCATGCATCCAATCAAGTAAGCCATTTTAATTATCTTCAACTTAAGGTGATTCAAAGTTAATCTTTATGTGTGTCCTTTAATTAAACTAAACTTCCTTTACCACACATTAACTGTGAGTGGCTAATAACTTGCTTTCTTCTTGACCACACATTAAACTGTGAGTGGGTATTATATATATAAAATAATTGCTCATAACTTCCTTTAATTATGTGAATAAAATTTCATGACTATCTTTCTTGTTGATTAAGTAACTAACCAACTTAAAAATAATTTTCTTCCTTGATCAATAAACTATTGGCCAAATTAAACTGATCATAACATTCCTATTCAAGCTTATAAAAATTAAACTTTCTAATTAATCAAGGAATGCCATCTTACTTTAAGAACATGCTACTAACGAACTTGCCATGCATATAAATTCATGATTCAAAACAAGCATACAAGATTTCATGTAATCAAGAATTACTCAAGCATGTATTCTAACTCTTATGTTTGTCTTTAGTATTTACGTACCTTGTATAATGATTGTGCTCCGCCACAACTCCTAGAAATGGACTAGTTCAAAGTCTCCTACACAAGGAAAAACCGAACTAAATTAAAACCTTGTTGACTAAATTCTACAACAACTATAACCAACTTCTAAATTTAGAAACTTTGTCCAAAACTTCCTTATATGGTCTCTATTCAATTCCATACTTCACTTTTCTTTTCTATTGCAATTCTACTTAGTTTTCGGGACTTAATTATGCTTTATAAAACCTTAATAAAAATTTTATGCCACTTTAGAAAAGTGGACAGCAATCTAAATTTATCAAAACTCCTTGTAAACCTCCGACAACAACACCAATCGATCATATAATGTATTTCTTAACTTATATGATCAAATTATGCTAATTACATGCTTCAAAAGCCTAATTATTTAATTTATAAAATCTGGACAGAATGTTAAACATGCTTAAAATCACTTTTAAACTTCATAAAACATTCTGAAATTTATATAGATCAATGTAGAATTGATGTGTGATCATACTAGTACAATTTGGACACTTAAAACTTAATTTAACTTGTTTTTATTAAAATTTCAGATTTAATTATAAACTTTAAAGTCATGAAAATCTTATAAAAACATCATAATTTCATGCCAAAACACTTCTACAATCTACTAACATATTTATGAAATCAATCTAGGCTTTAGAACAATTTTTCATATGCCAAAACATGTTCATAATATTTATTCAACTCAAATTCATGATTATAAAATTTGGACAGCTTTATAAAATAAGTTTAAAACCCTTAAAAATCAATCTAAACTTAATAACATCATCATAAATTCACCCAACAATAATTTATGATCATAAAATCAAAGTTTAGAACATAAAAATTCATAAAATCATAACTTCATAAATTTTTAAACCCTAATCTATAATTTCATGAACAACAAAATTAATTCATGCCTTAAAACAATTCATACTTACAATAAAACATGATTAAACTTATAAAAACATGATTAAACATAATTATAAACATACATTTGCAAGATTGAATCAAAAATAAAGAAGGAGAAATTTTTATTGTTTTTTATAAGTTTCGAAAATTACCAAAAACGAAGGGAGGAGGTGCAGTGGTGGCGCGCGGTGGCCGGTTGGGTGGCGTCCGACGATGGCATCGAAGGGGGTTCGGTTGGGCACGGATCCCAAGGCAGCTCCAAATTTTTTTTTGAAATTTCCGAACTGAATTTTTTTTCGGACTTTGCAACTCTTTTTTTTTCTTCTCCCTTTTCTCTCTAGATTTTTTGGAATCCTAATGACTAGTATGATTATGAAAAGTTGAAACTTTAGGTTTTATAGGGTATTTATAGGCCCCAAAGTAGGATTTTGGTGAGGCCCATAAATACTCCTAAATAAATTAGGAAACCTTTGAAATATATTTTTAGAAACTTTTAAAATATCTTTAACCATAAAATATTATTTAAGAATACAAATAACTACTTTCAACCAAAACTTGCTATCTATTTTATTTTTATTAATTCCTTTTTATTTAATACTTCTATTGAACATAATTTTTCAATAAAAATATTAAAATTATACGAATAAAATACAGAAATTATATGCATAAAATACAAAAATACTTTGTTTAAATACGTGAAAATGTGGGGTATTACAGTCTACCCCCCTTAAAAGAAGTTTCGTCCCGAAACTTTGTGTAGGTTAGTGTATGGAAATTGAATAGAGACTATTTTTACTTCATACTTTGTTACTGAAACACTATGTTGTTGTAGATTTTAGACACTTACTTAACAACTTTTATTAGTCAAACATAAAACGTCTTACTTAAAAGTCATAGAAACTCGTAAAAACTTGAAAATTACAATTTTTTTTCTTAAATTATAATCTTGAAAAAAAATAAAAAAAAAACAAAAAAAAAAACAAAGTTAACAAATTAAATGGAACTAAAGAATGGGGTGTAGCATTGAAATCTAGGTATTTCGCCAAAAAAAATTTAAAAAAAAACTTAGATCATTAAGGGGATACTAAAATTACAAGATACAAAAGTACAAAAAGCACCAAATTTTAAAGACGCAATTGATTTAAAATATTTTGGGTTTTACTAAGCTATGCCTTTGTAATTTTCACTTTTCTAAAGTATGTCTTAAACTTTTATTTTTCTTAGTTGTACCCCTAAGTTAATCATTTTTTTTATCAGTACTAACATCTGCATGTTCTTTTACTAACTAGTATTAAGCTGTCGTTTATTAGGGTCTTAAATCCTAATTTTTTTTTCTACATTATACCATGCAAAACCCTAATAATTTGATGTCATTCATCATTTTCCTTGCAAAACCATAATTGAAGCTTAAGGGAATTATTTATTGCAAAATAAAATTAAAAAAATACAAAAATCAAGTAGTCTGCAAACCAACGGAGCAATAGCAAATTGTTCAAGGCTTATAAAAAAATTAGTCTAAGGGTGTACCAGAAAAAAAATGTTTAGTTTAGGGGCATAACCAAGAAAAAAAAAATAGTTTAGAGTACGGTACACCGTAGAAAAGTGAAAGCTGCAAGGGTATATCTTAGAAAAAACCTATACATATATATATATATATATTTAATTTTTTGTGGCATGGAGAAGGCATATGATAAGGTATCGAGGGAAGTGCTATGGTGGACACTTACTAGGAAAGGTATCTCAAAGAAATAAATTGATATCATTAAAGATATGTATGAGGGGATTAGCACACGAGTGTACGAACTAGTGTTAGGAAAACAGGGGGGTTCCTTATCACTACTGGTGTACATTAAGGTTCTACATTTAACCCTTTTCTTTTTGCCATAGTTATGGAGGAATTGACCAAGTTCAGTTCAAGATGGTATCCCTTTTTGCATGTTGTTTGCGAATGATATTGTGTTGGTCGATGAATTGAAGTAAGTATTGGAAAGTAAGGTGGAATTGTGGCGAAGAACGTTGAAATCACGGGGTTTTAAATTGACTTGAAGTAAGACAGAATATATGGAGTGTGTATTCAGTGGGACAAGGAACCGAACGACAAACTCAATCTGTTTGGATGGAAAGAGTGTCCAATGTTCGGATTCTTTTGGTGTTTAGGATCCATTATCCAAAAGGATGGTGAATTGGACAAAGATGTGGACCACAGGATCAAATCGGGTTGGTTGGTGTGGAAGGGAACATTTGGGTTTTTATGTGATCGGGATATGCCCAATAAATTGAAGGGGAAATTTCACAGCAAATTCATTAGACCAGCATTGCTTTTATGGGACCGAATGTAGGGCATTAAAGCACTGCCACCTTCATAAGATAGGTGTGGCAGAGATGCGTATGTTACATTGTATGTGTGGGCATACAAGAAAGGACAAATATGGAATGAAGTAATTAGAAGGAAGTTGGGGGTTGCGTCTATTAAAGATAAAATTAGGGAAAATAGACTAAGATGATTGGTCATATAAAACGGAGACCGAGTAACACTCCTATAAAGAGATTGGAAGGGTGGCAATAAGAGGGAAGGAAGAGGGGTAGAGGAACCAAAGCAAACTTGGATGAGGGTTATTAGTGGAGATATGAGGGTGTTGGAATATGAAGAACATTTAGTGCCAAATAGGGAAGATTGAAGGAAGAGGATTAGTGCTGATGACTTTTGCGACTCTTCATCTTGATTCATGTCTAGCTGACCCCGAATTTATTTGGGACAAAGGCTTTTTTTTTTTTTTTTGGTGTATAGGAGCCATAAGGGCAATACATATTATAAATGGAGGAGAAGGATTGGCACCTGTGACCTAGGCCAAGATATCATGGTAATTGAATTGTAAAACAAGGCTAAATCAGTAAATCCAAAGATTAAATGGCTAGCTCATTATATACCTCTAAATTATTGCAAAATGTATCATATACCCTCAATGTTTCTGAATTGCACCATGTGCCCTTGAACATTTAACTATATTTACAAGGTACCCTTATTTTTCCAAATTTACTTTAATTACCTTCTAATTAAGAAATTAAATTAAATTAACTATTAATTATCTTAATTTAAACTAATTAATTTAATTATCTAAATTATTTCACCCATCACCACCTCACAACCCAACCCCACGTCCACCAAACCCATGGCAACCACCACCAAACCTATAACCTAAATTTGTCCACGACCACCAAACCCACGGTGACCACCACCAAACCTGCATCCCAAATCACCACCACTAAACCCAACAAATTCGAAACCCATTAAACACATAACAAGAATCCAAAAATTTCCTAAAACCCAATTTGTTATTGACTACTTTGAAGAGTCAAACACTTCTTTCCCTTTGAATTTACCATCACCATCCTTATATATCATTTACAATTCAAAACATTCATTTCACCAACACATTATTAGAGCATTCAAGGTGTACAAAACGTCTACCATAGCTTTTGAGGTTTTTAACTTGATGGGTCTTGGGCTGGGAGGATTTACTAGATTTTGGGTTGGTGGGTTTGGTGGTTGGGGTTTGGTTTGGTATGGTGGTGTGGTGGTGAGTATGATAAACATTCATGCATTTTTGTGAAAATGGGTCCATTGAAGAGGAGATGAAGGTGAAGTGAGGTTTGTGAAAGAGAGAGGAGGAAGGAGAAGGTGAGTGGGAGTGGTAGTAATGATGAAAAAGAGTAGTGGTTTTGTAAAACTGGTGAGTGGGAGTGGTAGTAATGATGAAAAAGAGTAGTGGTTTTGTAAAACTAATTTGGTTAATATGATTAATTAATTGAGCTTATTATAAATAATAGTTAGTCAAATTTCATATCTTAATTAAGTGGTAGTTAGAGTAAAATTATCAAAATAAGGTTATATTGTAAATTAAGTTGAAAGTTCAAGGACACATGGTGCATTTCAGAAATATTAAGGGTATATGGTGCAATATGTAATAGTTTAAGGATATATGACAAAATAGTCAAAGATGGAAAAAAAAAAAGTAAAACCTAACAAATGGACCAAAAGTTGAATACAAAAAAATTTGGCCCAATTTAAACCGGTCCATATAGCTATATTAACAGTACAACCCATCTTCTTTGAAGCCTAAAATTATATAAAAAGGTACTAAAAGGCCAACGGCTAGAAATTGGCAAAAGCACACCAACCATCAATTTCAAAATTTCAAAATATTATTTAAAAAATATAATAGGCACTCCGTCCAACGCTCCTGTCTAAAATAAAGCTCTACTAATCCAACGGTAATCTTTATTCAGTTCTTCTCAATCATTTGGCTAGTTTCACAAACTAAAAAATTCACTCTAAATAATATCATCAATCAATTCCAAGAATGCCAAGCAATATAGGAATGATGGATTCGGCGTATTTCGTTGGAAGATCTGAAATTCTTTCATGGATTAATTCTACTCTTCATCTCAATCTCTCCAAAGTTGAAGAGGTTTGTTTTTTTTGTTTTTTAATTTTTTCTTCTTTCTTGTTTTTTCTTAATTTGGTTTTTGTTGCTTATTTAACGGTGTCGATATTTTATATTACACCTATTCTTTCTATTGTTATGTAGTTATTCAGTTTTTGGTGTCAATCAAATTGAGTAATTAGCTAGTTTAAGACCCGTGTGATTGACAAGCATTGTATGCTACTTACAGGCGGCATCAGGGGCGGTACAGTGTCAATTAATGGACGTAGCGCACCCGGGGTTGGTGCCAATTCATAAGGTCAATTTCGACGCCAAGACGGAATATGACATGATTCAGAACTACAAAGTTCTTCAGGATGTCTTCAATAAACTCAAAATTACGAAGGTTTTCTGTTCTTTGGCCTTAATTTTGCCCTTTGTTTTCTTTGTATAAAGTATTTGATTATTTGTTTTACTAATTGTATATACATTGATGTAATTTTCAGCATATTGAAGTTAACAAGCTTATTAAAGGAAGACCATTGGATAATCTTGAGTTTATGCAATGGATGAAAAAATACTTCGATTCGATTAATGGCGGCATCTTGCACAGGTAATTCACAATTTAAACATCATAATTTAGTGAGCTTCAGTGACATTTTTCCTTGGATTTTTAGCTTTAATAGTTTATCATATTGATTATATACTGCCTTAATTTTGTATGTTGGGGTTTTCTGGTACAAAATTCAGTTCTGCTATATGTATGTCCATGTTTAACTTTAGGATATGTTTGTTAGTGATCACGTATAATTGAGTTGATGTTCATTTTCGTGTTCGATTATGTATGATGGAGATTGAATAACAAATACACCATCTATGCAATATGTGTATTCAGTATCATCAGAGAAATTGATTCCAATTTTAGATGGTCTGAAAAATTGCTGATAATTGGGAGCTATTATCATTCTTGTGTATGACAGTTATAATCCTGTCGAAAGGCGAGAGAGCAGCAAAGGTGGAAAAGAAGTGGGCAAGAAATCAGCAACAAACCAAAGTAGCTCAAGACCGAATTCTTCACACAGCAACAGAGGTCAACATGCAACATCTCACAGCAACAGGAGAGCTGATGTGTGTACTGGAAACCCGTCTTCTAAAGCTCCGAAACCCAACTCGACTACTAATGTTTCGGTATATGAAGAACAGGTATCTGTAATTACTACAGTCCATATGTTTGTGCTGTATTGGGATGAATTTCTCAGCATTTTTGATGTACTAATCAAAGAATAATGAAGCAGATTACTGAGTTGAAGTTGTCAGTTGACAGCCTTGAGAAAGAGCGCGATTTTTACTTCTCAAAGTTGAGGGACATTGAGATCTTGTGTCAAACCCCAGAAATTGAAAGCTCTCCTGTATGTTTAGTATACTCTAAATTCGTGTAAGTTTAGGATCAGTGAAGTTATTGTAAATTCGATTTTCTTAACATTATGTTATTTCTTGTGTTAGATTGTTGAGGCAATGCAGAAGATACTATATGCCACGGATGATGAAACATCTGTAGTAGCTGAAGCACAAGCCATAGTGTCACAGTACATTAAGCACTTGAGTCCCATCGTCGAGGTTAGTGAAGAAAATGCAATGTCCGAAAATCAGAAGCGAAAAAGCACTGATATTGAAACTCCTGTGAATGGCAAACAGCCACAAAGACCAAGGCTCTCTGATGTTTCTAATATCCAATGTAGTGGATCTCCTCTTGTTAACTTTTAGACAGCTACATTTAGTATGTGCTGTGTTTTGTTAACTCCGTCGAAATTACTGCTGATCATGCTACACCTTGTTGTATTGAAAGGGTTTGACTTGGACTTGATAACTTACTTGGAGAAGACATATGTATGTCTCAAAATATATGACTTGTATGCAAAAGGCTCAATTGGCTCTTGTTGCCTCTAACAACGGGCGGTTTTAATTATCTCTTCTCGTTGGCTTTTTTTCTTAAATTAAACACTCTTTTGAAGACACTCTAGTTTACTCCCAATACAACGAATATTATAACTCTATAATGACTCTAGTACTGAAATAAGCTTGTTTACGGCATATTTATAGTGAAAGAAATCATAAAGCCACCTACACTAACTGCCACAAATGAGAAAATCTTGTCTACCACCTTATGCCCTGTTCTCCTCACCTTTTTTTACTTAATTTCAGCAAAAACAAGTTCAGTGGAACAAAAATAAATTCATATCAGCAAATATAAGTTTTGTTCTGTAAAAATAAGTTCAGTTCCGTAAAAATCAGTTTCAATCCTTAATAGATTGCTAATGATGAGCAAAACAAAGCTCGGTTCAACTAAAATAAATTTAGTTTAGTAAAGATAAGTCTAAACAAGTAAATTAAGTTCACTTTAGCAAAATAAATTTCACTTGAACAAAAATAAGTTGACCGGGCCGCCACAAATGAGAAAATATCCAAGTCCTAGGTGTCAAGATTGATCAATTAAAACTATGACATGCAATTTTGCACATCACAATGACATTTTGAGATAATATATTAGAAATTTAGGCAAGGGTAATGTCGTTTTTTTTATTTAATTCAAGGCTAGTGTAACAATAAAGTTTTCTAATTATTTACAAAAATATCATGTGATATGTTTTATTTGCATATAACAATTTTTTAACCAAACATTAAGGGTGATAGTTTCGGTTGAAACTCGTTGGGTTAAATGAACGGTCTGTGATTGAAATGAAATAATGAACTTTAATTTGAAAGTGATAAGTAACCTCCAAACGACCCAAATTATTCGAAGGTTAGGAAGACGCGTAAGAAGGAAGTTAATATCGTTAAGGTTTTGTGGACTAATCAAGATACAGAGAAAGCAACATGGGAAACTGAAGATGCTATAAGAGAAAAGTACCCAGAACTGTTTGTTGAGGTTAGCTGAGTTACGGGGACATAACTCGTTTTTAAAGGGGTAGAATGCGATAGAATTTCGCACGTTTCACACAAAGTTTATAGTATTTTGCAAGTTTAAAGAGTCAATAAAGCACGATTCTATGAACATGGGAACGTTCTTTGTAATCGCTTACCTTGCATAATCACGATGATTAGCCACTACTACTAGAAATCACTTTAATAACTTATAAGCACGATTTTATGACCATGAGAACATTCTTTGTAATCACGTACCTTGCATAGTAACGATGATTAGCCACTACTACTAGAAATCACTTAAATCGAAGCCTCTTACAACACAAGGTTTAAAACTAATTAAAAAGCCATTTTTAACTAAAATTTACAAAAACTCTAAACCACTTCTAAGTGGTCAAAAATTAACTAAAACATCTATTACATCACTGTAATACCCCGTATTTTAGGCATTTTATAAATTAAATTAATATTTATAAAGTGCATTTTTAGTATTTTTAAGAAGGAATAAAGGTTTAATAAATTAATTAATTAAAGTAATTTGATTCATTAAGGAGTTAAAATAATTATTTCAAGGTTTTATAATTATTATAAAGTATTTTATAGCATTTTAATATTTATTAGATTGCTTTAACAGTTTCCAAATTGGGGTTTTTACAAGGTTTCCTTTATTGTTTTAGAGCAAGGGTATAAAAGTAATTTCCATCACTATGGGTATTTTAGTATTTTACAAAATCTGATTTTGGGCATATAAATACCCCCTTTAAATCAGAAATTTAAGAATTTATTTTATAAAAAGTGTTTTTAGGTTTTGGAGAGAAAAGAAAAAAAGAGAAGAAAAAAACTAAAAGCCTAAACCCAAAACCTTTAGCCGGTCCCCTTTTCCTCTCGCCGACCACCACTGTCTCCCTGGAGCCATCGTTGTTGTCAGGCGACCTCCGGCAGAACAGCCAACCACCACCAGCAGTAGCTGGCAGCCCCACCATCAGCCCCCTCTCCCTCGTTTCTTCAATTTTCGTGAGGTCAAAGAAAAAAAAACTTCTTCTTCTTCTTTTAATTTAATTAAATCTTATGATCAATTCATGTTATATTGTTATGTTTGATCATGTTTTAATTTATAATCATGTTTTAGAATTTATAATCATGTTTTTAAAGTTGAACATGAAATGTAGAATTAGGGTTTTAAAAGTTTGTGAAAATTTATTAGGGTTTGTATTTTAAAGTTCTAAATTCATATATTATGATTATAATTTATTGTTGTGATGATATATGATCAAATTATAGAGTATAGAATAGTTTTTGAAGGGTTTAATATGATTTCATAAAGTTGTAATATTATTATAAGTGTAAATAAATATAGTAGTAGTATAGTGGTGCTATAATTAATTTATAAGTGTTTTTAATGCATGGAATTATCGTATGATTATCTTATAGCATTGTTATGGTGTTTTACACTCAAATCATAAATATTAAAGAGGTTTAAAGGAATTTTTAAATAATTTTATAAAGCTGCCATTTTTGAAAAATCATTAAAAACAAAGGTTTTTCAAAAGAAAATCAAGGGGTAATGTATGGAATTGCATAGAGATGATATAAAACATGTTTCGGTTGATTTTTCAACACTTAAAATTAGTTTAGAGTTGCTGTAAAATTTAGTCAAATGAGGTTTTTAATTAGTCTCGAATTATGTTTTCTAGGAAGCTTCGAGCTAGGCGATTTCTAGTAGTAGGGGTGGCAAGTTATTGCTATTATACAAGGTACGTAATTACTAAAGATGTTTCATGAGCTTAGAATGAAAACATGCGAGTAGTAGCCTTAGTTGCATAAGTTTTTGTTAGAAGCTTAACGATGTTTTAAGAAGTTAATTGAATCATGTTGACTTATGTTGTCTTAATTGATTATTTATTTATGAATTGCATGATGGCATGATGAACTTATGGATTGACTACTATATTTACATTCGCTTTTATAGCTATTTTAATACATCAATGATGTTGGAATGTTCTTTTATACAATAGATTTGACTAGTTGTCAAATAGAAGAGAAAAGAGAAAGACTATGTTGTTTAACAACTTGAGCAAGAAGAAAAGTATTTAGTGAATATTTATTCACATGTTTAATAGCAAGGAGTTTAATGAGCAAATAGTTAACCACCTACAGTTAATGTGTGGACAAAGAAGGAAAGAAATCCACTCACAGTTTATGTGTGGACAAGGAAGGATAAGTAAGAAAGAAAATAGGAAGTAAAATAATATGATCACTTATTAATTAAGATTAGTTAAAACAATGTTTATGTTTGTTTATGATGTGATTGTTATGTATGCTACATGAGAATCATAACAAGTTATTAAATTGATAATCACATAAAGTGAAGAGGATTCACACCAAAACTCTTAGAACGTATATACCTTGGATATGAACAATGGGGGGAGTTGTATAAATAGTGATCTATCACTCTAATCGAGAACAAGACGTTGTACTCTTTATTTATTATTAATGCTTGGAGTTCCGTCACTTTATGTGGCATAGGTAATACCTTCTTGGAGGTGCTCCCAAGCTGGTGCCCAAAAGGGCGATTGTTATAGGAGAAAACTTGTTCGATGCGGAATCTAAAATTAATAGCTAATAAATCTTAAAGTAAAGTGAGGCTATGTTACATGTACATGTTGTGGTAAAGTAAAACTAAGTGTTTTATTTATGCTCTTGCCTAAGATTAGTCATGCTAGTGTGTTGTGAAGTCTTTGGTATTTATGTACTGATAAGTTAATATTTGATGCATATTTTACCCCCGATCCCAATTATTTTTAGCTCTAATGTGTCTCTTTTGAGCCATTTCTACTAACTTTTGCTATTTCAAGTGCTTGTTGTGTTTTTTGTAAGATTTTACAGAAATCGATGATTTATTGTTGTTTTCCGAGCCTTTTGAAGCATTTGAAGAGTTACCAAAGAGTTTGAAGTCATTGGGGAAGCTTTACTAAGGATTAAGAGTATTAAAGAAGTAATTAGGAGAAAACGAGCAAAAAAAATCAAGAAATGAAGAGCGAAGCTAATCGCCCGAGTCGGAAGTGTTTTCGCCCGGGTCATGGTGTTTTGCCTGGACCCTCCGGGCGGGCTGCTCTGAGGGCGTTTTTCATGCGTTTTCTTCTTCTTTTGGGCTTTAGTATATAAACCTTTTGTACTCCTAAACCTAAGTACGAATTATCATATCATATTTTCTAGTTTTAGCCTTAGTTTCCTCTCTAAGTTGTGAAGAATATTCAATCATTCAATTCAATTCAGTCGACGATTTATTTAATTCCTTTTCAATTATTTCTTCAATGATGTTTTTAGTTTATGTTTTTAATTCTTAGTTTAGTTTTAGTTTTGTGCCCTAGTTTCATGTTCTAGATTTAGTTTACTAATTGTTGTTAATTTATTAGTTTTAATTATGTTTATAGTTTTGTTTTCTTTTATTGATTTAGTTTCTTTAAATTCTATCATGTATGAGTAGTTTCCTTCCTAGGGCTAGGGGATCTACGGATCGTTCCTGATGATTTGTTTATGATTGTTAATTTGATTGTTGTTGTTCTTGAATTCCTGTTGTCATTTAATATTGCTTTCAGTTAAATACTGGCCAGGTTTAATTGTTAGTCTAATATTGTCGAAATCGATACCGAGAGGTAAGATTACCACAATCAGATCACAGGGACAATAGGCAAAACAAGTTTATGTGAGAGAGAGACATTAGAGGAGTTTTGAAGGAGACTAGATTCGAGAGATTAGTAAACCTTAGTTCAGGAAGTCAATAATCAGTTAATTAATTGTGTTGCAACTTATTGGTTGATCTGTAGTGAATCGACGTCCTAGGTTTAGTTATAGAGTTATTTACTGTGCTTAATTCCGTTCCTAGTAGTAGTCGACTTTTTAGTCAAAACCCAAAATTCAAAGGCCCCTTACGGCAGAATAGCTTTTTAGAATTAGTAGAGTCACTTGCTTCCCTGTGGATACGATCCCTACTTCCCTGTCAACATAGTTAGAGTAGTAGGTTATTTTTGATAAGTATACCACTGCCCCTAACATGTACTCAGCTTTGTTGATTACGTTTTTTGTGTCCATGACCTTGTCTTTGTCTTGGCCCTACGAAGACCCATTTCCATGGTGAGTAGAAGTCTAGAATAAAGAGAAAGCAACAAGTATAGGTGGGCATAGTCAATCATGTTGAGTTTGAGTGCGGAGAGTTCCATATTGTCTTTCTTTGTTTTGTTATGTTGCTTATGTTTTTTCTATTGGTTATTGATGACTATTATTGTTATTATTATGTTGTTGGGACTAACTGAACAAGGCTATCGCGCACCTCTCAAAAATAACCGAACAACTCTAACTAATATAGCTAGGGAGGTAGGGATTGAATCCTCAGGGAAGCTATTAAATCCTATTAGTTCTAAAAAGTCTAAAATGTATAAGGGGCCTTGGTGGAAAGTTCAAGCTAATAAACTAAGAAAACTATAGCTAAAACTAAAGAAATGACGGGAAATTATGAATTAAACTCTTATAATGGAAACCTAGGGCAGTTGGTTCACTATGATCAATCAACAAACTCATTTAACACTCACTAATCAATTCATTGGCATTCATTGAACTAGGGCTCACTAATTCTCTCGAACTTAGACTCCCTCAAAACTCCTTCCGGCTCTCGCTCGCATAAATTCGTTTTTTCCTATTATTCAGTGGTCTAATTGTGGTAATCTTACCTCTCGGCCTCAATTTCGACAATAACTTAACTTACAATTAAATCTGGCCACAATCTAATTGCAATCAATAGAAATCAATAATAGGAATTCAAATAAAAGCCAAGAATTAATTAACGAACATAAAATAAACTCATAACATGATCATAGATCCCCTAACCCTAGAGAAAAAGACTACTTACTCATGATTATAGGAACTAAAACAAGAACAAATTCAAATAACATATTCATAATCATAAACTAATAAAAAGTAGAATTAAAACTAAATTTTTTACTAATAAAACTAAATTAAGAACTGAAATAACAAAACTAATTAAACTAAACTAAAAAACTAACAAAATGAAGAGATTCATGAACTAAAGAGAATTGAAAAGCATAAGGAAAGAAATTACCAAAAGAACAATAAAATTGCATTAATGGAAATCTGAATTGTCATGAACAAACTAATCGCTTCTAAATTCTAGAGAGAAAAGAGTTTTCAGGATTCCTAAGTCTAAAATTATGTCAAAAACTAGTTAGGTTCGTGCCCCCTTTACATAGAGTATTTATAAGATTAGGTTTTAATTAAAATAAAACCCACGAAGCAAAACCGCGAAGAAAAGTACTCAAACGGATCAAAATTCGTAGCACCTGCGCCCGCAGTTGGTCAGGTTTGGCCTCTGTGAAATCCCTGATCTATGTTGCGAGCGCATAGATCAAATGGTACTTTAAAGGCTACGCCCGCATAAGATATGTTGAGCAACATTTTGACGATCTTCTGAGTTTTTCGCTCGATCTTTTCGAATCTCATTCGTGGCTTCGAGTGACTTGGTACGCATCCCAGAGGCAAGTGCTTTTTGACTCGTTTTAGCTTCTAATAACTTCATAACTCCCTATTACGCTCCTATAACATATAAAACAAACCGAAAACCGCGCGTAATAACCGAGGAAAACATAAAATAACCGTAAAAAGCTCTAAAAGTCAACTAAAGATGCTAAAACCACTCCAAAAAATAACTTAACATCGAAAGACGATATTTAATCAAAACAACGCCACAAACTTAACTATTTAGCACAAGAATCAACCGAAAATGAGGGAAAAACACAACATAAAACACATATATCACTAACGTTGGTTTTTAACTTTGCAAAAATAAGTTGGTTTTGATGAGCCGTAGTTTCGGATCCAACTTGTGATAAAGTATTGATGGATTGTTTTGATTAAACGGTTTTAAGTTGACTTTGAGTTGTTTTAAAGTATAAGTCTTCCGCTATACTACTTTGATAATAGCCTTAGCCGTTATCAAGGTGGCGGTATGATGTGTCGAATATTTATATCATTTTTCTGCCCAATTCCCTAATGATTGATGGAATAACTGAGCTCATTTGAGCCAATTTTCATGCTAATAGTGTTCTTTTGGTGTTTTTTGTGGTTTTGTAAAATTTTGGAGGAAAAGACCAATTTTCGGTTGATTTTACTACCTAATTTTGGCACTTGAGAGATTAATTTCACTTATAAGAATTTGGAGAATGATTAGAGACATTTTGCAACTCATTGGAACAAATTTGACGTCTTACATGACAAGTTGGAGAAATATTAGAAGTAAAAGTGAAGAATTAGAAGTTTAGGAGTGAAGATTTTGACCACTGCCCACTATTTTGATTATACCTCACAATCTATACATCTGATCGGTCTGATTGTTGTTTCATTAGAAAGTAGACTCAAAGAGATTTGCAACGGTAGGTCATACACCTCGTGGAACATCGTGTATCAAAAGTTATAGCGATTTTAAAATGAACCGAAATTCCGGAACTTTTTGTCTCATGATGCGGGCGCATATAACAAAATTCTTTTGTTCTATGCGGACGCAGGTCACGTCTTTTTAGCTATTTTGCTGGGAGATTGACTTTTTGCATAATTAATTATTAAAAAGCTCATTAGGCTTGTATTTAAGGCACGATTTCCTAGGAGCACGGGAGATACTTTTCATTATTAGTTTTTCCAGTTTTAGAATCCCAATTAGCTCTCTTAATTACTTTCTCTCTCTAGATTAGGTTAGATTAATTTATTTTGTTGAAGAATTTTCAATTCAATTCGAGTTTATTTTCCATTCAAGTTTAGTAATTTCTTTTCTCTTTCTTTGTCAATTATTTATAATTCATGTTTATTAGTTTTATTAGTTCATGTTAATTAGTTTATGTTTGTTAATTAGTTTATGGTTGTTTATTTAGTTAATTATTATTCTTATTTGTTTATGATCACGAATTTAACTTTGTTTATTGTTTTACTTTTTATAATTATGAGTGAGTAATTTATTTTCTAGGATTTAGGGATCCATGAACTCATTAATGGACTAGTTTAATATTTATCGATTAGTTCTTGTTTAGTAATTATATTCCTATTATTGATTTCTATCGATTGCAATTAAATTGTGTGCAGATTTAATTGTAAGTTTGGTAATTGTCAAAATTGTGGCCGAGAGGTAAAATTACCACAATAAGACCACCGAATAATAGGCAAAACGAGACTATGCGAGCGAGAGCCGGTAGAGGAGTTTTGATGGAGTCTAAGTTCGAGAGAATTAGTGTGCCCTAATTTAATGAATTTTGTGGAATTGATTAGTTTATGTTTTATAAATTTATTAATTGTTCATGGTGAACCGATCACCATAGGTTTTAGTCAATTTGAGTCAATTCTTAGTTTAATTTCGTTATTAGTTTTTTTAGTTAATAATTAATCATTCCAAGGCCCTTTTTACAGTTTAAATTTTTTAGTGGTAGTAGTGTTTCATTGCTTCCATGTGGATTAGATCCCTAGTTCCCTAGCTATATTAGTTAGTGTTGTTTGGTTTATTTTTTAGAGGTGTGTGATAGCCTGTATCATGGTAACATTTTGGTTTTTCATAATTTAGTAGTAACTATTTAATAAGTATTTTTCGAAAATAATTAGGAAATTATAAGGTGGTGCAATCACCTCTAATCAATTCCATGGATTACTCATTAATTTCCATTTCAAAACCATTTATTTTTCATGGTTTTATAAAATTTCCAATAACTATAAAAGTCTTTAAAACCTTTATAAAGTTATCAAAACTCCATAATTTGATCACAAAACATCACGACTATTATTTATAATCATACTATATAAAACTTGTGCTTAAAAAATCTATAAAATTAACTTTTGAAACATGATTATAAACCCTAAAATATAACTATCATCATACCTTTTTAAAACACGATTCTAATAATCAAAACGTGGTTATATACATTGAAAACACGATTAACTAAAATTATAAATCATAAACTTAATCATGAATTTAAACTAAAAATAGAGGAGAAGATTTTTATTTTTTATTTTTTTTATAACATTTGAAAATCACGGACAAGAAGGAGAAGGAAAAAAGAAGAGCGGCGGCAGCGACGCTGCTGGTTGTTTGGCGAGGTGATTAATGAGGAAGAGGGAGACGGGCAAAGAATGGAGATGAAAGGGAAAAGGGTAAGGGTTTAGTGTTTTAGGATTTCTCTAGCTTAAGGCATAAGTACTTCTAATGAGTGATTAAAAGTTTAAGTTCATGACTAAAGGGGGCATTTATAGGCCTAAAAATTAGCATTGGAAAAATGACAAAAATACCATTAATGATGGAAATTACGCTTGCATCCTTGTTTTAAAACAATTAAGAAAGCTTTTATAAAACCTGGTTTAGAAGCTTTAAAAACTCTTTGATAAATGTTGAAATATTAAAAAATAATTTATAAAAATAATAAATCATTAAAATAAATTTTTAAATTCTATAATTAATTAATTAATTAATTAATTTATGAAACCTTTATTCTCCCTTTAAAAATACTTTATATATAGTAATTTAATTTATAAAATACATAAAAATAAGGGGTATTACAGGCGAAGGGTGTGTGAGTGGTGCAGACAGGTTTGGAAGTGGCGTGGGTGGTGTGCGAGTGGACTGAAAGTGGTGAGAGGATTTGGGAGTGGGTTGTGAGTGATTTGGGGGAGTGCTGGAAAGGGGAGGTGGATCGCTGTTGAGTGGAGGTAGTGAAGATGGGTGGTTGATTAGGAGGTGGGAATGAAGGTTGGGTGAAAAGTTGGGGAAAGAGAATGAATAAGATAAGGGGGATAGAATAGAAAAAATAGGGAAGAGAATGAAACACGGAATTGTTATTCGACGTCCAAAAATACTTATTGACGTCCAAATTATATTTTTTGAATTCCTTTTTTACCCTTATCAAAATAAATCCTTCACTCTTTTTCTCTAAAACATTCACCACAACCACCACTGTACCACCCAACAACAGCCACCATCAACCCGCCACCACCACCACCCCTTCTAATTTTTTTTTAATTTTGAAAAGAAGTTAGCGGCTTTCAAAACCGCGGGTCCATGGGACCGGCGTCTGGACTCATGGACCCGCGGTTTTGGGAGCCGCTAGCTTTAATTAATTAAAAAAAACCCACAGTGAGTGATTTGGTTGAAACCTTCAACCCAGATACAACCTCTGATATGCTATCTTGACTACGATGAGGATTCACAATAAGATTGAAAGTAGATTTACTAACTTTCTTAGTAATGAGAAGAATTCTATCTAGAGTAAATAATGATAAGTAGAACTGAATCAACATATCACTATTGTAATCTCTACTCAATGTCATTCTTCAATGAAAAGAAGGAATGATACGAGGAAGCCCAAAAGTCAAGGATACAGGTAAAGATAGATCATTTTTTTTTTGTTTTAATATAGACATCGTGGGGTGGCAGTGTGGTGAAGTTGTGCAAAGGTGGTGGGTGAGTTGGATGAGGTGGTGGTGGTGTTTGGGAGTTGAGATGTGGTTGTGGGATTTTGTGAGGTAGGAAAAAAAGTGAAATTATAATGAGAAAGACAAAAAGGGAATAACAAGGAAAATATGGACGTCGACCTAGTAAAAAGTGGACATCGAATAGCAATGCATAATGAAAAAGTGTTGGAATTGTCAAATGGAGATGGAAATAGAAATCAGAAAATATGGTTGGCAAACACAACTAATAAAAATAAGGCCATCTAATTCTCATTCCATGTGATTAAACTTCGGGCCTGTTTACTTCAGTTGAAAATAGCTGAACTGAACTAAATTGAAAGTATTTTATGAAGCATTAATGAATAGCAAAATAAGAGAAGACCTGAACTGAACTGAGCTGAGCTGAACTGAACTGAACAGATTTTAATCTAAAGTAAACAGGCCCTTCTAGTCAAATGGCTCCTCAAACTAATTCATTTCTATAATAACAAAAAAAAAAGTTTGAATCGAATTTTATACGGATAATATCTAAAAATCACTATGATATGTATAAATAAGAAATCATATAGCATTTTCGTAAATAAGTAGAAAACTTTATTACCCCATTATCCTTAAAATGCATATAAAAAGACGACTTTACCCATGAACTTCTAACATATTACCTTAAAATAACATTGTGATATGCAATTTTTACATATCACAGTGATTTACATATCATCCCTCGTTCTACACACCCAAAGTCGTACTCGAGCCTAGAGGTGAAACTAGTTCGGTTTAAAACCGAAAACCAAACCGTTTTTAAAATATGGTTTGGTCTTTTTATAATTTTGGTGCGGTTTGGATCGAAATTTTTTGAAAATTCGGTGTTTGGTTTGGAGTGGTTTGGAGTTTTAAAATTTCGGTGCAAACCGCACACCGATCTACTCGAATCCTCAAGCCCAGTTATTTATGAGGCCCAATAGTCCAAAATTCCAAAAGAACCTAAAAAAACTCTAATCCACTTGTTAATTTGTTATGAAGATCGTTTAATGTATGTTAGATACTTAGATAGTAGATACATGCCTATATACTTTTAGCCGGTCAAGTAGGGTTTAAGAGAAGGCAAGTAGAAAAAAAAAGTCTTACAAAATTATTGTTCGGTTTGGATTCAAAAGTAGAAGACCAAAATTTCGTAATTTAGTGTGGTTTGGACTGTAATATAATTTAAATTGGATTGAAGTGAAAAATCAAAGACCAAAATTTAACGATTTGATTTAGAGTTGGTCAAAGTCCAAACCGCACACCGAACTTTCACCCCCACTCGAGCCGGTTAAAAGCCAAACTCTATCCCTTATCAAACCATAAACCATTAAACCCACCTTGGCCCCTTCATTTCACCTCTCCCTCTCCCCCTCTCTCCCTCTCTCTCACATGGCAGCACCACCGCTTCTCCGAGCCTTACCACTCCGCCACAACATCCGCCTCTACAACCACCACCATCACCACCAACTTACTATCACCGCCACCATATGCTCTCTCCACCGTCCATTCTGCTCTTCCGGTTCCACTCGCTCCGAAGAAGACGTACTATCCTCTACTCCCACCTCGGGACTGTTAAAGGTTAATGAACCTCCTAAGTTGTTCGGAACAATTGACGACGTTAGTTATCGTAAATGGAAAGATAAAGAGGATCAAATTTTGAAGGATATTGAACCTATTATTCTTCTTGCTAAAGAAATTCTCCACTCTGATAGGTTTTTCTTTTACTTTCTTCTTACCATTAATTGTTTTTTTTTTTTTCCATGGGTTGTCGTCGTCTTAATTATGATTGGTTGGTTACTGATGTTTTTTGTTCGAGTTGAGTGATTTTTGAGTTTCTGTTAGTTAGTTACTACTGAATATACTGTGTTATAGTGGGTATTGTTCTATTTGATAAACTAATGTAGCATCCGTGCGATTGGTTTTAAAGTATACGCATTAGTTATGCATAAAAGTCTTATAAACTAGTAAATGTTTTATAATTAAGATAGATTCAATTTCTTAGTTACATGATCATAAATTTTCTCCGTTTCTTATTAGTTGCAACACTGGAGGATTATTTGTGATATATAAAAAATTCAAGTCTTGTTTCTAATAAGAAACAAGGTAGTAAATTAATACTCTGTACTTCAGCTTGGGCGCTTAAGGGATGAGAAATCGAACCATGAGGATGGGTATGTGCTTCAAATTCAGGAGTAATAACCCAAAGATGACTGGCGATTGAGATCGCGTTTCTCAATGAACTAAATATTGCACCTCAATGAAAATTTAGCAATTGAGTATTTTTGTTGGAGGGTGACCATGGAATGATATGGAGGGTATAGGCAAATTAGCGCTTTTGAAAGGAAATATGAAAATTATATGTACTTGAGGTAACCTCAAGTTAGTACGTGTGTATGCGACTAACATAATTAACACCTTGATTGAAGTAATAAGGAGAAAGAATCACTTGATCTTAGCATGTAGTTTCAACCATACACTATAAGCTTACCTTATACGGTGACGGATTTGTGTCTATGAGCTTGACTCTCATCTTGGGTTGAGCCCTTTTCAAGTGGAGCTTAAAATGGAGATGCACTATCATTTTGCCAATGGAACCTATAAAGTCGAGTCTCTAGTCCTGTACTTTCTAGGATCATTCAGTTTTTAAACAACCATTAACCACTTCTTAATGTTCTCATGGTTTGTCAGAGTTGCAAGCCATGTAAAAAACGCGTCGTAGCAAAAATTGACGAAGGAAAATTGTGTTTCTGTCATTTACAGTGCTCTAAGGCCAACAATGCGTCTTGAGTGCATTGTTTTATTGCATTAAAGGTTGCGACTTCACTGACTTGTGATGATGCTATGAAATGTACATACTTAGCAAATCATTTGGACTACAAAGATATTTTTACTGAATGTTGTGGGGGGTAAGTCGATTATGTAATGTGTAGAAATAAGCAATTAAAACCTTTGTTGGAAGGAGGGGTTGTAATGCAACAAGAAAAATAGCAACAAGTCAGCAACATCAACTTAGATGCTTTGCAAGTTGTTCATTCTCTAATGAATTGTGTTACATCCTTAATCATACTTTTTCAAAGCGAACAAGCTTTTGAACCTCTTCAATTTACCTTCTATCCAAGTACAACTGCCTTTAGGAGAGGCATATTGCCCATAAACTAATTTTAGCGGTCCAACTACCCTTTCCCTTTGTCCCGACCTAAACTCACAAATTTGCTAGTCTTAAAAGTAGGAACTAGTTGTTGTTCGTACATTTCTCATATATGCTCTTTAAATCACTTCCTAACTACTTCCCTTTTTTTCTTTATAATTTTAGTATCTAATCGCTTCGACTTTTTATTCTATTCACAAAATCACTTTGACTATCGTTTGTGATTTGTAATTAAAGAAAAACAATCATATGAGGTTGTGTAAGATTAATCTTAATATGTTGATTCTAAATAACCAGTATCTATTATTTTGATTTTTCCTAATATGCAATTTGAAAAATTATTCCTTGTGATTGTCTTTAAGTAAACACAAAACGGTGAAGTGTGCAGATAATAAAAAAAAGAGGGAGCAATAGCGTTTTTTTTTTTTTTTTTTATTTTTTCTATTATTTTTTTTTATTCTTATTCTTAAATTTCTATGCGTCAATTGGTCAGAAGCGAGGAGTGATGTTACCATGCACAAAATATCTGTTCTCTGTGCTCTTGACTTGACTAGTATGTATATTCTTTACCAATTTTTTTTTTCTTTTAAAGTGGAGTCCTGTGATCCCATCAATTTATATAGCTAAATTGTTGAAGTTGAACAGTCTTGATTATCAAATGCCCTCCCATGAGATGTTGTTTTTATTTTTGGACAACAAACACAATTATCAAATCTCTTGATATGTGTCTCGACGACAACCCTGTATGGAAGATATCCTGACTGCATACACATCACTTTCGATGGCTTCCCGAGTATCTTTGAGATAGGCCTGATGTTTATCTCCGTGGATGCCTGGATGGTGTCAAGTGTCTCCTTGATCTCTATAAGAAAAGGTCTTCAAACTCCTTCCGTGCTCAATAGAAGCCATGCTTCCAGGTGCATTGACAGTAAGGGAGACAGATCTTCTGCTATCCATGGTACCACCCAATAGCTGTCTATAATTGCTAATAAAAGCATCAGCCACCTCAGGTTTCTCACTTAGCTATTCGGTTTAACAATCCTTTTATGAATTCTTTGGCGGTACGTGCATAATGAAATTTAGTGTTCATGTCTCCTTTCTGGACCCAGTCAATTTTAGCCTTTTATTTCAGCTAATTCTGATCTTATGGAAGCCCAGGAATTCCTTGGCTATCCTTCTCTCTTGTAGCATTAACTGCTCAATTAGACATATTATTCCTTAAAGCTGCCTGCATTAGAAGCAGATTTTCAAATGCTTGATGAGCACTGTTCGGCTGAATCTTTTTTTTTTTTTTTTTTGAATTCATTAGGCTGCCCTTTACTGTTTTCTGTTTGAGAAAGAAATTAGGTGCTTTGCTCCAAATATTCTTACATTTGAAAGATCTGTATCTTATTACATCTGGTTTGAAAAGGTCAATAACTCAGGGCAATGGTCATGAGTCCCTTCTGGCAAGAATTACGCTACACAGCCCATGAAAGATTCTTCCCACCTCTCACTCCATATAATCCTATCAATTTTTGAAGAGACTATATCTCCTCCCACTTGATTATAGTTCAAGTATAAATAGGTCCAACACAAGTTGCTTCATTAAGCTGACACTCAGCCAAACATTGTCTAAAACGGAGCACTTCAGCCAAAGCAACGTTAGACCCCATCCTACCTTCAAAATTAAGAACATTTTTATAACGGATTTTTCACGCAGTACCCTTAAACCTTTTCTGATTTCACGGGCCACAGGGTACCCTCGTGGTTTCAGAAATTCACGAGGGGTACCCCTGAACTTTTGATAAAATTCACCGAATACCCTCCTAACCTAATAGCGTTAAAGTGACGTAACTCTTAGTTCTTACTCCATATTTCCAATTCATTTCATCTTCTTCCTTCTTTCACTCCCCTTCTCTTTAACATTATTAATGGCAATTTTCCTTCAATACTTCATTCTCAAATACTCCAATTCATTAGCATTAATACCATAATTAATATTGCCAACATATTCATGATTTCATGACTATAATTTCTCCTCACTAGAATGAAAATTTGTTTAAGAGTAGTTGGTGGATTCGGGTATGATAGATTAACCAACCTTACCTCTCACCTCCCACACGACCACCACCTACAAAACCAACCAACCTCAAACCCTACTTATCCAATTCGGAACCATCCAAATGACCACCACCACCACCTAACTAACACCACCTGACCACCCACATTAACCAACCACGAATAGTAGCCTAAACCACTTTCCCAAAAAATCGCACCAAAACACTCAAGTTCGACACTAACACACTCAAATTTAACTCCAAAGCTGCCAATAAATCATCATCTAAACCAATTTTACCAACCACTTCACTGCCCCAAAACTTCGGCAGACTTTTTGAATGCGAAAGAATGCAGTTTCACCTCTCTATCTGTTTGGAATGTTAAGGAGTTTGTTACGCTTTTGTTAAGTCCTTTGATTAAGACTCCTTCAGTCCTTCTATTGAAAACTAAAATGTTAATCATTGGTGTTTTACTTGTTTTTCTTTTGCTTTTTTTGTTTTAATTGAAGTGAACTAAATTTGACGGCATAATCTGAAGATAAATTGTTGTTCTGGTTGGTGTGGTAGTGATTTTGGCTAGTTTCAAGTTGTGAGGGTGGTGGTTTTGGTAGTGGTGGACCTGTAGTGGTGGACTAGTGGTGACTGCATGGTAGCAATGGTGGTTATGGGGTAAGAAGTATGATAATAATATAGCTAATCTAATTATTTAATTTTAGTTAGTGTTATTAATTTGATTTAATTTGTGAATATAAGAGTAATTAGATAAAACCTAACACTGTTAGCCTTTAAGAGTATTCGGTGAATTTTACCAGAAGTCCAAGGGTACCTTGTGAATTTTTGAAACCACAAGGGTACCCCATAAAATCCTAAAAAGTTCAAGGGCACCCTCGAGAAAAAGCTGTTTTCAAAATCTCCACACACTAGCAAGTAGTGATGTGAATTTTCGTGTGAACAAAAACTCACAAGGGGATAAACTAAAATTTCGAATCTATAAAGACCTAGTCACCAAGATTCTTAATTTTAGGTTGATCAATTAGTGCTTTGATTAAAGCCTAAGCACCCTCAAAGCTACTAATTAAATCACAAGAGTATAAAGAATTTAATCACCAACTCTTAAATTTTTTGATTTTTGTTTTCAAGTAAACAAACAAACTTTTTTTATTCAACTCCAACTTCATTAATTACATCCTAATGTTGAGATTATTTATAGGTATAATCAACAACAAAATCCTAATAGAAATAGACTAAAAAACACGCCTAAGACTAGGAAAGACTAAGAAATTCGTCCCCTTACAACACATATACAACAAGATAAGTATGCCACCTCATCATGCAACTTGCACTTGATCTTATCTTGTCTAACAAACTCTAACTGACTAACAAATTAAGAAAATATCCTAACAACTTATCTAAATAACTAATTAACAAGATAATCATCAGATTTTAAGCTAAAGATTACAAAAATACTTGCTGCCCAAGAACTTGGAAAAACGACCAAAAACACGCTTCAAGAAACCGTTCCTTTTGTGCGCAATTTTCAAGATTCTTTCAAGAACTTCAAGAAATGCTTCAAGATCTAATCTTTTAATCAAGAAACCTTCAAGAATCTGTCCTCCATGTATTTTAGTATAATTATGATGATCAAGACTCACTAAGAATTAAAAGACTCAAAGCCAAAAATGAGAAAAACCCTGTGGGAAAAAAACTCATAGGCAAAAAACCATCTTGTTCCCCAAATCCACCATTCTTGCCTTGATTTGCGTGCCATATAATTGACATGTGACCATGCACACGCAAATCCCTACCCTTGATGCACCCATATGGTTGATATTTCCATAAGCAATTATTTCACCTATGGTTGCATCCTTACCATTGCCACTATTGATATTATCATTTATATCACCACCTTCGAAGTTGTTATCAAATTTTCCATAACTTATTTCATTAATATCACCACTATCACTGATACCTGCATTTGTATCAAGTAGCAACCCTGCCTCCAATATTACACAACTTCTAAATTTTTTTAGTGAGTTTACGATCTTTCAAATCATTCACAAGAGTAAAAGCAAATGACGGCCACTGCTTTGCTCCTGTGAGAAACAATGAGTAAATTGAGCTTGGGTTTTCAGAATTGTGGCATTAAAAAGTAAAAACCATTGGTGACCACAATAACCGAACCCTACCACCATTATAGGCCATATAAGGAAAAATTATCCAAAGTTGCAAGCCTTTATGCTAGTTTCCAAGAGGCCAAATAAGCCCAGCTTTTGTTAATGAATAAATTTCATTATTATTAAAAATGAGTAGTTACAAAAGAATAGAACTTCATTTTGGTGAATTTAAAAGAATTACGTAAATACCACACATGTTGTTAGAGTTGTAATTTTCCATGTTGCTAGTTGATAATCTGTTAACATCAAACCTTCTTATTAGATGATTTAAAAGCTGACACGTTAAGGGTGATCCTTGAACCCTAGGTGTGCTCTTGTCAAGCTTTAAGAGTTGGATTGTTGCATCAGTTGTCCTTTGTCAAGTTGTAATGCTTTCTATTTCAGTAATAAATCTCTTTTGCTTCCCAATAATGGTATAAATGATGAATGACTAAAAGAATTAGGTTGGATAACTGGTGTGATTCAAAGTATTGATTTTCATGGAAAAGAAAGAAACAAAATTTGAACAAGTCTTGGGTTATTTGTAAATGAATTAATTTTTTTTTTTGCTAAAAGGAATATTAGTGTAACAACAATAATGTAAAAGAAGAGACAATGTTTAAAATAAGCACTTTTTACTTATTTTTAGTGCACTTTTGTATTGATTATCATATTTCTCCGTGGTAGTTCGTGGGTGTCTTTTTATAGTTTTGGTATTATACCACGTACCATATCAGCTTATCTTTTAGGAAATCACACCCACTAATCTATCACCTTATCTTCTAATTTGTATATGAAACCATCCTTCCTTGCTCGAAGCACATCCATAACACCTGGCTTTCTTAGAGCAAAATTGGTGATCTTTTCCGTTTAACTATAAGTTTATGAGTTTCTGTCGGGCCTTTGAGTCTTAATTGAGGTGGTGTTAATTCTGTAATGTTGTTTCATTGAGGTGAACTGAGAATGACTTAATTGACGTAGGGATTCTTAATCTTCGTTATAGGACCTATGTTGGTTATCGGGTTATGTATAATGATGGCACATGATTTTTTTAAAGCAAGGACAACAATATTTCAGTGCTATTGTTGTTTTCTAGAGCTTTTAAGTTTTTTTGCACTGCAAATATGCAAAGAGTTGTTTTCAAGTGCTGCAAGTACCCATGCGAACAACTTTTTCCCTATATGTGGTGCCTCATGAGAATGGCATTAGTACTCTTATTCAGTAGAACCATGTTCAATTATGATCTTACATATAGAAGTATGTTCAATGTGACATTTTATGGTGGCAGGTACTTGGATGGGCAACAACTTACTTCTGATGATGAGAAAACTGTTGTGGAGAGGCTGCTTGCTTATCATCCTCGCTCTGAAGATAAAATTGGATGTGGACTAGATTCAATTATGGTAACACTTCATTTCCTTTGGATACTTTGTATTATAAATTTGCAATGTCCTTTTGTTTGCCATGAGCCCATGAGTAAGACCTTGCCCACTTCATACTAATTTTAAGATCAAGTTATTAGCATAATTACTGCAGTTCAGCAGGTTGCTATTTGGTATCTAATTGGAGCTAGTTTGTATTATTAAAAAACTGAAAGTCTGAAACCCAATTTTTTTACCTTTGCTCCCGACTTCCTCTTTTATCGTGTCATGTGGGGACATCTTTTTATAGTTTTGATGGTTTTCGAAGAAGATTTATACATGAAGAGAGGAATGATAGGGGAGGGGCCATTTTGGATTTTAAATTGTCATGTGAATTGGTTTGTCTAACCAGGCATGAAAGGTTGACCTCAACCTCTACTTAGTTAATAGTTATAGATAAGGATTGTTTTAAACTTTAGTAGGGCAGCAAAAGGAGGCTCTAGGAAATTGAGGTTTGGTTTAATTAATCAATCAAAGCCTTAGTCTCATAATTGGGGTTGGCTACGTGAACTAAAATTAATCATTCCATGTGGTTATCCACTTAAATTTTCCTCCTTCATCCCTTGCGATCGAGAACCTCATTCTGCTGTAAAACCAGAAGCTTCATGTTTTTTCTAACACCTTCCAACTAAGTTATTTTCGATCTCATCCTATCTTTTTTGAGATCTCCTTGGTCCCACTCGCCGCACTTGAGCTCCTTGAGGTCTCTGTCTCACATGTCCAAATGAATGCAGGGAGTTTTCTTTATGTTTGTTTGCTTGTCGGCGATTGATTCTAACTTTCCTGTGGATGACTTCATTTATGATTTTATCTCTTAGAGTGTTCTCGCACATTTATCTCAATCCACATCTCTGTAGCCCCCTACCTTTTGAATGTGCTCTTTCCTTTAAGCCTAAATTTTGTACCTTAGAGCAACATTGGTCTTATGGTGGTCCTATGGTAGTCCTATAGAATTTCGTCTTCAACTTTAAAGGAACGTTTCTGTCACACAACACTCCCGTGATTGTTCTCCATTTAAGTCACTCTCGTTATGAATATCACCATTCTTGTGAATAAATGACCCAATTTATTTAAAACATTTCCTCATATCTAGATCTTTTCCATCCAACCTTACCATAGCATTGCTTTTCCTCTATGTGTCCCAAAAGCGACATTTCTTATATTCCGTCTTACTCTAACTTGGCTTAAACCCTCTACACTCCAATTTTTTCCTCCAATCCATTGCTCTATCGGGCATTAACCCCATCCGTAGTTTCATCCACCAATACAATAACATTCGCAAACAGCATGCACCATGGTATCTCATTTAGGATTGACCTTGTTATTTCATCTATAACCATTGCAAAAAGAGAAGGGCTTAATGCCAATATTTGATGCAACCTAATTGTTGTAGGGAAGTCTTTTGTCAATCCACCTCAAGTCCTCACTCTGCCATCGAATTGGCGTAAAAATAACTATAAAATGGTTATCCCATTTAATTGTTATTTTTCTTTTTCAAGATTTAAATGTGTTAAAATTTTAAATTTGGGTAGGTTTGTATACTTATTTTTTTATTATTATGGCGTTGGGGCTTTGAAGAACATTTAGTGCTAAACAGGGAAGATTAGAGGAGAAGAAATTCTACTGATGACTTTTGTGACTCCTTGTGTTGATTCATGTCTAGCCAATCCCAAATTAATTTGGGAATAAGGCTTTGTTGTTGTTGTTGTTAAAAGGAAAGGTGAAATAATTATTAGTATAAGGGGAGTGCAGTATCTTCGGATGAACGGAAAAGGAAATTTTAATGACTATCCATGATAGTTGGGAGTATTCCTTTTTCAGAAAATAATAATTTGGAAGACTGAAAGTGCAAGAATTCATGTGGCAAAGTCGTGTGCATCCAGATGTATACCACTATACCAAATGCTATTTTATTCACTATACCAAATGGCTTTAAGAGAGGCATAGATGTCTATGTTAAGTAGAAGGAGACAAGCAATGGTTTGTGGGGAAGTTTTACAACCAAATGCATCTATTCTAAGATGAGAAGCTTGAGGATAGTCTAAGGGAATCAAATTGGTGTCACAGAGACATCTCAATTGGCAATCTGGATGTATGTTGAGAATCCACATGTTTAGCAAATGAGATCATAAGGGAAGGTTGGTTTTGATTGTTTAAAGGAACTACTGAATAAGGTTTCTAGGATAAAACAAGATGTCAAAAGAGTGGAGGTAGAACACTTTGGTGGCACCGATTTATAAGAACAAGGAAGATTAGCTTGTATGAACTTTACCATTAAATTGTCGTAGAGTGATAGAACTTAGATTTTGGAAAGGTAGATATATTTTAAAGTACTGATTTGAAGTTGTTTATGCCTGGAAGATGAACCATAGAATACTATTTTTTTAACTAATGAGACTAAAAGTGGAATATCTTAGGGTGAGAAAGCAGGGTTCGTACATGATTTATATAAGAAGTATGACAAGGTGCTAAATGATATGATTTATTATTGAGAAAATGACATTGAAGGGCATCAACTTTAATTATATTGTGTCAGGACAAAGAAGGAACCTTTTGTTTTAGACTTTACTAGGGGTGTGGGCTGAGTTACTCAGTCTTCACAAGACAAGTGAATCAACATGAATGATTTATGTTGTTTGTGGACAATATTGTGTTGGTGGACAGGAGTGGATTTGGGTTGGTACTTAAGTTAGAGCTAATTGAGACAAATGTTAGAAATTTGGGGATTGGGTGAAGTAAGGTTGCACACTTGAATGCATGAGTACTATATCACCCAAAATAATTTTTAGCTGTCCTCATTGCTTCTTTTGCATATTTGGTAAGGAGAATATTTGTGCTGTTTACTTTTTGAAAATCAGTTATGTAAACATTTTAAATCAACATTTGAATTTTGTAGTATCCTCAAGATTTGTTACATGTATAGTATGTTAGGATAGGAATATTTGAAGAGGAAGGAAAAGAAGGGGGAATGATGGATTTACGTTTCCTTTCGAAATTAATATATGTATCTAAAGTAGCATAATTAGAGAGCATTAACACGTACGATTTTATCCTTTCTAAACCATTCATGTTTCTAAGAATTAATTTTATTTTGATTTAAATAATTCCCACGTCACATAGATAAATCAAGCCAATCATAATAAAGATTAAAAATAATATACACCACACAAAGAAAACTTATCTATTGATATTCAAGATATAAATTAATAAGATAATATTATATAAAATGAAAACTAATATTCTAATTTGAAGAGATTTTATGCGATAAAAAATTACACAAATTATATATTAATAATCTACATAGTGAATCTAACAAGATCTCACATGACTACATTTCATTTTAACTAAAATGGGTAAGACTCTTTAATGTTGTAAATTGGTTAAATTAGTGCTACACGATAAACGATTTCCAGTAAATTTGTTTGAAAATTGAGTATCATATACAAAGAACTATTTTATATGACTTTAATTATAATACTATAAATTATTAATAATTATCGTTCATGATTTCGATAAATCTCTTAATATTATTTGTGTCATGATTGGTATGGAAAGACACGTAAAATTAGCGATGAAAAAATATGTTTAATCCAATCTATAGTTGTAAAGGGTTTAAAAATTGGATGGAAATCTAAGTGTCAAATAAATATGAGTATAATATAATTGAATGAAATTTATTTCAATAGTAAATTTTCAAATTTTGAACAAAAACTATTATGTATTAGATAAGACAAGTCAATCTTTTAAAACAAACTATTGTACATTTGTATTAGCCCGTGCATCGCAAGGGTTTCAAGCCTTCAACACTAGTAACTTGTAAAGTGAGGGAATGGAAAGTAACAATTTTCTTTCCCGTCCAAGTAAAACCAAATTTCAACTTAAGGGGATAGATTTGAAGGAGAGGAGGTATCTAATTTCTCTCCCTTTTTAAATGGCAGTATTCCTCTGAAATTGCTGAGGTTTGGAGAGAAAAATGGAGCTGCATCACACAAACCCTCTCCCCCAATAATTAGAAAGTCACAATAACTTAACTAGAATTCAATGAGTCCTATGCCCAAATTTGTACATCTGTAATTTTTACTTGTATGTAAATTGTACAAAGCATTTAATATATGGAAATGAGTTAAAGGAAGACCAAAATTGAAAAATTGAAACAAGATATGTTGCTGCCCAGGATCGAACTGGGGACCTGCAGTGTGTAAGATTGACGTGATAACCACTACACCACAGCAACTTGTATGTCTAAATGCAGTGTCTTTATATAATTAACTTAAATAATCCATGCTATGTTGATTTTTATTTTGGAAGAAGATTTGGGCGTTAAATCTCATATCATACACCAACACAACCCAAAGTAATAACATTTCCACATTTATCTTCTATCTTCCTATCCAAATAAACTACTAAAGCAATATCATCAAAGGTGGTGATGTGCTAGGGTTTTTTGTGCTCAATTAAGTAGTGATGTGCTATGGTTTTTTAGAGCTGAGTCAAATCTTAGCTTAATATAATGTGTATGTAAAAATGCTTTTGATTTGGTCCTTATTGTGAAAATTTTACGCAATAGATGGTTAGATTTTTTTTTTTGTTTACTTCAATTCTGATTAAATGTCAAGTGCATGATGATTCATGCTTAACCGTTTATCTTCTGCTAATTTTAACTACTGGTCATGATTTAAGGTTGACCGGCATCCCCAATTCAGACAATCTAGGTGTTTATTTGTTATACGAACGGATGGTGGATGGATTGATTTTTCCTACCAGAAATGTCTGCGGGAGTATATTCGAAATAAATACCCTTCCCATGCTGAAAGATTCATACGGGAGCATTTAAAACGCGGCAGTGGTTAATGATTGAAAACACATTCGGCACTAACAGTTTTGCTGCAACAAATGCTATCATTGTACGTTACGAAGTTGCCTTTTCTTGCACTGCATACAGCCTGTTTGTATCCAATGTCCATGTATATGATTCCTGAATATAACCAGCTATTGAATTAATAGTTGACATAGAAAGTGATCCAAGATCTCTATGTTGAACTCCAAGTTTTATGTCCCGCCGAAGGGTGTGGATATGTGTGTATTGAATAGGAGTCTATTTCCTGATGCAATTTATTGTATATACGTTACGAAATGGTTCAAATAATTTTAATTTTTGAATTTTGGTTATTTTTATAACAATGATGTGAACTACTCAAGATGTTTTCAATTTTTTGCAGCTGCTTAGCAAGTCTTTCTTCCATTAGGAAGACGGCTATCAAATAACTGATTGATTTAATTTCAGCATTCTATTTCAAATTTTTTTAGGAGGGTAATCCACCACCGATTGATGGTGGATTTATCATTTATCAATCCAACACCAGCCTTTTGCTTTTACATTTTGGTCCTTTATTTTTTGTTGTTTTGTAATTTAGTCCCTATACTCATAATATTAATACTCCGTATCAACTAAACATGATTTTCTTAATAAAATACCAACTTGATACTAAGGAGGTAATCAATCAATCAAACCTTTAGTCCTCTAATTGGGGTTGGTTATATGAATAAAAAATAATCATTTTTTGTGGTCATCATGTAACTTTTCTCCATACCATGCGATCAAATAAAACAATAATGGGCAACATTATTAATTATACTCCCTCTATTTCTATTTACTTGCTACATTTGTATTTTTACATCTTCCGAGATATAACTTGAAACTTTTATATCTCGAGCTACAAGTTTGTAAAAATTTCAAAAATCATATGATTTAATAATACACATTGGGATAAATCAAACAAAATCTATATAACTGTCGGTTTTGATATGCGTATAAAGCTAAAGTGAGTTAAAGTATTCACATGACCGAAGACAATATGTAACAAGTAAATAGAAACGGAGAGACTATTAAACTTGATAATTGAGTTACATTAATTAGAATACTTTCATGGTAGAACTAAATACTAATCACTATTTTACTACATTTATCACAAGGAATTGATCTATCTGTTTAATTTTAGTACTCCTACTTCTTTTTAATTGCTACATATTGATTTCGTTCATTCTTCAAGTGAGTATTTTGACTTTTTTTTTTTTTGTAACTTTATATGCATACAATAAATATAATCATATGAGATCTTATTTGATTCGCCACAATGTGAATTATCCAACCATATAGTTTTAGTATACATTGGGATAAATCAAACAAAATCTATATAATTGTAGGTTTTGATATGCGTATAAAGCTAAAGTGAGTTAAAGTATTCACATGACCGAAGACAATATGTAACAAGTAAATTGAAACGGAGAGACTATTAAACTTGATAATTGAGTTACATTAATTAGATTACTTTCATGGTAGAACTAAATACTAATCACTATTTTACTACATTTATCACAAGCAATTGATCTTTTCTATTTAATTTTAGTACTCTTACTTCTTTTTAATTGCTACATATTGACTTCGTTGATTCTTTAAGTGAGTGAGTATTTTGACTTTTTTTTTTTTTTTTTTTTTTTTTTTTTTTTTATTTTTTTTTTTTTTTTTTTTTTTTTTTTTTGTTTTTTTTTTTTTTTTTTTTTTTTTTTTTTTTTTTTTTTTTTTTAACTTTGTATGTATAATATAAATATAATTATATGAGATCTTATTTGATTCGCCACAATGTGCATTATCCAACCATATAGTTTTAGTAATTTTTACAAGATTGTGGTTCGAAATATAAACGTTTTAACTTGTATCTCGGGAGATGTGAAAAGACAAAAGTAGCAATTAAAAGAAGTAGAAGAAGTATTAAAATAGAGTTTGACCGTTAATAGAATAGAGTTGGCAGTAGACACTCCGACGTTACTAAGCTTCCAGCATCACAAACCATATCTAACCTCAACCATGCTTTTAAAAATCAAGCACATAACGAGTTGTGTATCGTTTCCTAACTTAGATAATAGTTTCTTTCTATGAAGTCTATTCTTTAATGATGGAATTTTATAGAATAAAATCATTTGAGATACTATAAGATTCAAATATGGATATGCTAGAATTAAACCATAAATCCATAGATCGAAACTCCATATTGAATTATTTAGTACATGGGCATAATTTGCGGAAACGTACCTTGTTCTATGACAAAGATTGGCAGTGGGTTTGGTCTTCCAACTCTATATGGTGTCCCTTTTTGTAATTCTCCTAATGATGGGGAGTCAAGAGAATAGGAAAACATATGAGATTGGGGACCATAACCCTAACCCTAGGAGGTATATATAGTGTTTTCTCATCTTCTTATTCGGCTTATCATGAAATAAGGGAATTAATCTGGTCTCTACGCATATTAGTCCATACTAATTCTAGATACCTCATAAGCCCAGTTATTTTATTAATCACTTTTATGAGCTAACTTTAGGATAGCTTTATACACCTATAATTATACATGTAGGCCCATAATATTATATTCTAACAGGATCCCACTTGGGCCAAATGTATATATCTATGTAAGTGTATAACCTGTGAGCTCTTAACTTTTGCTATCATGTCCAAAGGTATCTTTAAACAATCTCGTCCATTAATATGCCAATATGGGACCAAAGCGACTTTTGTCATCTTTATTTGTAACGAAGTCTTCAATGATCACACATATCAAAAATAACTAAATGACATAGAACACGTATGGATGCATAGCATGGAAATTTCATGCAATGTGATTACAACATGTCTATTTCCAACTAGTCCAACTTTATTCTTTATTGAGATCATACCAAAATTAGAACAGAGTGAACCATAAACTGAATACTTTATTTCTGTAGAAAAATATTATCCAAAACATGAAATATGTCTATAACAAATTGAACAACCAAATACAAACTCCCACTAAGCCTGAATATCATCAAATAACATAATTAACACCCATTCGAGCAGTGTGCTCATGAAAGACCTTGAGTGGTAGTCCTTTAGTTAGCGGATCCGCAATCATAGAGTTTGTTCCAATGTGCTCCATAGACACTACACCACTCTGAACTCTTTCCTTAACAACACGGAACTTCATATCAATATGTTTAGTTTTTGATGAGCTCTTGTTGTTATTTGAGTATAGTACTGCAGATTTTTTGTCACAAAATATCTTGAGAGGTCTTTCAATTCCATCGACAATTCGCAGTCCTATGAACAAATTCCTTAACCATTTTGCATGGTTGGATGCCTCAAAACATGCTATAAACTCTGCTTCCATGGTGGAAGTTGCTATGAGTTCTTGCTTAGCACTCCTCCAAGATATAGCTCCTTCGAAGTAGATCTACAGCTATCCTTGCATCCATTAAAATCAGATTCGGAATACCTAATGATCTCTAATTTTTCCGCCCTTTTGTATGTGAGCATGTAGTGTTTTGTTCTTTGAAGATATCGCAAAACCCTTTTGACCGCTTTCCAGTGATTCATGCCAGCGTTATGTAAGTATCTTCCCAACGTCCCAACAATGTACGCAATATCTGGACGCGTACAAACTTGAGCATACATTAGACTCCCTAATGCTGAAGCATAAGGAATCTTTTGCATTTTTCTCCTTTCAAAATCATTCTTAGGGCATTGACTAAGACTAAACTTGTCTCCTTTAGCCACAGGGGTATCAGTTGGTTTACAATCCTGCATGCTGAATATTTCAAGAACCCTTTTGATATAGTTCATTTGTGATAATCCAAGAATACCTCGAGAACGATCTCGTTGTATCTCGATTCCTAATACAAATGATGCATCACTAAGATCTTTCATTTCAAATTTCTTTGCTAAGAAACTCTTGGTTTCATGCAAAAGATCTATATCATTACTAGCAAGCAATATGTCATCAACATATAGAACCAGAAAAATATGTCTACTCCCACTGAACTTGTGATACACACAATCTTCAACTACATTCATCTCAAATCCAAAAGTGATGATAACTTCATGAAACTTGTAGTACCATTGACGGGATGCTTGTTTGAGACCATAGATGGATTTCTTTAATTTGCAAACCATTTTACTTGCATCACCTGATACAAATTTTTGTGGTTACACCATATAGATTGTTTCATTAATATCACCATTGAGAAATGCAGTATTTACATCCATCTGATGTAACTCAAGATCAAAGTGTGCCACAATTGCCATTATTGCTCTAAAAGAGTCTTTCGATGAAACTGGAGAGAAAGTCTCTTTATAGTCAATGCCTTCACGTTGAGTATAACCCTTTGCAACAAGGCGTGCTTTGAATCTCGCTATATTACCCTTTGAATCCCTTTTGGTTGAAGATATCCACTTACAACCAATTGGCTTCACACCTTCAGGTAATGTAACAAGCTCCCATACACCGTTGTCACTCATGGACTTCATTTCCTCATTCATAGCATCAATCCATCTTTGAGAATTAGGAATTTTCATGGCTTGATGAAAGTTGATTGTATCACCTTCCAACTCACCAATATGAACCTCATGCTCCTGAAGATATACTATATAGTCATCAGGAATAGCATTCCTCCTTTCTCTAATGGATCTTCTTAATGGCATTTGTTCTTGAGGTGTTTGAGTTTGCTCTTCAGCAGCTTGATTAAGAAAAGTTTGGACATTGTCTTGCGGTTCTTGAGTTGTATCTGGAACAACGCCAAAAACTGCATCCTGATCATTATTAACAACAATGGAAGGAAGAGGAACAAGCTCTTCTTCAAAGACAAAGTTTCTATCCTGATCTCTTCCCCCAAACTCAACATCCTCAAAGAAGTGGGCATTTCCCGTTTCAAAAATGGTCCTGGTAGTGGGATTATAAAATTTATACCCTCGTGACCGTTCAGAGTAGCCAACAAAGTAACTACTAATTGTCCTTGAGTCTAACTTTTTTCATTTGGCCTATAAGGCCTTGCTTCAGCTGGACACCCCCAAATGTGTAAATGATTGATACTGGGCTTATTTCCAGTCCATAACTCATATGGGGTTTTAGTAGTTGCCTTAGTTGGAACTCTATTTAGGATATAAGCTGCAATCTTTATTGCCTCTCCCCAGAGTGAATCAGGTAAAGTTTGACTAATCATAATTCTTACCATGTCCTTCAATGCCCTATTTCGTCTCTTAGCTACACCATTCATGCTTGGTGTACCAAGCATGGTGTATAGTGGGACAATACCACATTCCTCTAGGAATTTAGCAAATGGGCCTGGACATTGTTCACCTGATCCATCATATCTACCATAGTATTCACCACCACGGTCAGATCTGACAACCTTTATTCTTTTGCTAAGTTGGTTTTCCACCTCAGCTTTATAATTTTTGAACACATCCAGTGATTGGGACTTCTCATGTATAAGATATAGATAACCATATCTAGAAAAATCGTCCATGAACGTTATAAAATATTGTTGACCATTCATACTAGGTGTAGGAAATGGTCCACATATATCTGTACGAATAAGTTCTAAGACATCTGTAGATCGAATGGCCTCTAATCTTCTTGAATTTGTCTGTTTTCCCTTGATAAATCCAACATAAGATTGAAAATCCGAAAAATCAAGAGAATCAAGAATTTCATTGGACACTAGTCTTTCAATTCTTTGTTTAGATATATGTCCTAAACGTTTGTGCCATAATGTAGCAGAATTCTCTTTAGTTAATTTTCGCTTTGTACCTTTAGAGCTTGTATGCAAAGTTTCATGATATGCAGCAATAGTATCAAGTAGATATAGGTTGTCATGATAAGATAAAGAACCAGTACCAACGATATTTGAATTTAGAAAAAGACGAAATTGACTATTTCTAAAAGAACAAGAATAACCAAATTTGTCCAATGCAGAAATAGAAACCAAATTCCGTCTAAAAGACGGTACAACAAAAGTCTCTTTTAAATCCAAATAAAATCCAGTCCTTAACAACAACCTAAATGTCCCTATTGCTTCAACTTCAACTGATTTGCCATCACCCCCGTAAATGAATCTTTCATCATCACTTGGTTTTCGGCACTTCAGGCAACCCTGCATAGACACACTTATATGAGTAGTAGCACCAGAATCTACCCACCAAGTATGACTAGGTACAGAAGCTAAATTNAAAGCTAAATGAACCTCAGAACAAACCATAATGAGAAGTGTACCTATCTTTGCACGCCAAGCGTGATACTTGGCACAATCCCTCTTTAAGTGCCCTGAAGACTTGCAAAAGAAACAACTATATACTTCCTTTTTATCCTGATGTTGTTTCTTTTCAGCCGGAGCATTTGCAGCTTCTTTATCCATCTTTCTTTTCTTTTGCTTGCCCTTAGAGATAGTAGCCAAATGAGCACTTTCAGTCTTATCTTGCTTTAACCTTTCCTCTTCTTGCACACAATGAGATATGAGCTCATTAAGAGACCATTTCTCCTTTTGACAATTATAACTTATTTTGAATTGATTAAATTGTGCAGGAAGAGATATCAAAACTAAATGCACGAGAAAATCATCAGATAGCTCTAGCTTTAGTGCCTTTAGTTTTGAAGCAAGATGAGACATTTCCATAATGTACTCCCTTATGTTCCCTTTTGCTTTATACCTCATGGAAATTAAGTTCAACAAGGTTGTACTTATTTTCGCCTTATTGTTTTTAGCAACACGCTTTTCAAGGTTTTCAAGGAACTGTTTGGCAGTAGTCTCCTCAGACATTGTGCCCCTGAATGATTCTGGAATTCCTCGCTTCATGATCATTAAACACATGCGATTAGAACGGTCCCACTTCTTAGAGTCCCTCTTTTGATCATTGGTACTCTCAGCTGTAAGAGGAGCGAGTTTGTTCGTTCTTAAAGTAAGGTCAAGATCCATAAATCCGAGGACAATACTTACATTTTCCTTCCATTCTTTAAAGCTGGTTCCATTCAATAGTGGAATGGAGTTGATGTTAGAAGATATAACCGAAGCAGATGCATTAACTGTAAAATAGAACAAAACAATATATACATCAATTCAATATGTCATTGAATAATTCAAATAATGGTAGGGCCCATCACAAGGTACCTAGTATAACATTAACATTTAGTCTTTGGACAGAAAAATTAACTTGTAAGTGGTACCCTCAATATAGTAAATAAAATTTGACAACAAATTCCGGTCAAATAATGAACCTTTCTTTGGACTGATTTATTATTCACATGGAAGAACTTTATAATCGTCACAATTTTATCACTACACATGTATATATAATTCGGCCAAATAACGTCCTTCCTTTGGGAAGAACAATATTTGCATGAATTAAATACACACAACCATCTCAATATTTTAAATTAAACAATCTACGTAAAGAGGTTACTTTGGTAACATATTACTTCAATTAATTAATTTTAAAATGTGAGACGAACTTTATAAATCAACTTGGCAAGAATGTAATCTGTATTTAGCCTTTAACCATATAAAAAAAACTTATTAACCAATTGCCAAAGTTATTATTAAATATGATTAAGACTTCGATCATATAATGAAAGCAAAAAAAAAAAAAAAAAAAAAAAAA
>PYUH01000047.1:611982-659736 GCA_016808085.1 Suaeda aralocaspica
TAATTATTAGCACACGGCGCATATTACTTTAAGTGAATCAATAACTGAATAACCAAAGCTATCATGAAACAAAAATGACGAGATAAATAAAAACAATCATTATTTTAGTTTGTGATGATCCAACTATTTAAGTATATATACTAAACACAATGCAAAGAAAATTTTGTTATGTTATTGCTTAACTTCTTTTCAAGTAAGGAAGTTGTATTCCGTGAGTCAAACTTTACAAAGGTATCACCTTATATACTAAGAATACAAATTAATCAATACTATAATTTATCCTAGAATTATGCTAATCTACCAAATGCAGTCAAACGTGACTAGTATACAGCTAATGAAATCCCATAAATATAGCCTATCACTTTATAATTGATTTACAGAATAATAACATAATATAATTACCCATATACAATATAATTGAAATATAAATGAATATATTTTAATATATATTCTAACGGTAATAATACATTTACACAATCCAATAATAATCGTAGTAAATAGATAAAGAGTCAAATCATAACAACAAAAAAAAGGTTCAATAAAAAAGTGGAGCGCATGAAGACCAAACAACATTAAAAAAAAAAAAAAACAATAATCCCAAATTCCAAACAATCCTTAAAATATGAGGAGATAGAGAATTAGGTGTTTGAATGTTTTTACCAAAAAATCAACCACGCATGAAACCAATCAAATCAAACATCCCACACAATTCATTCCAGCAAAACAAGGAACACGCACAAAAAAAAAAAAAAAAAAAAAAANAAAAAACGCTGCTAGTGGTGAGTAGTTGTCTAGTAAAAGGAAAGCTGTATATGAGTAATTAATATATATGGATTTTTAATATATATTTTACAGAACCGCAGGTTGAGGTTCGTCAGGAGAGTCAGCTAGGAATTCTGAGACTATGCTTCCTTTATAGATTTTTGCGACACAAATTTAAGGTCAAATTCGGCCAACATGATCATCCATCTCGATATTCGCCCATTTACTGCATGCTTGAAAAAAAAATATTTGAGTGAATTCTTGGTAGACCAAACCAATGCCAAGAACAATATTTTTCTTCATATTGTATGAACTTTTTTCTTAAGTAATAAATAGCATTTCTTTTCCATCGATTTCCCGTGCTAGCATAGCCCCTGCAGTAGTTTAAGTGACGGTCAAGTAAAGTCTCAAAGGAGCCCTGGAGTAGGTGGTGCCAAGATAGGCGGATTTGTGAGATACTTCTTGATTTTATCAAAAACTCGTTGACAATCATCATCCCATTCCTTTGGAGCATCTTTCTGTAATTTCTTGAAGATGGGCTTACATACCATAGTAAGTTTGGAAATGAACCTACTTATCTACTAGAGCCTACCTAAGAATCCTCGAATCTCCTTCTCGGTCTTTGGTTTTTTTAGAGACATGATGGCTTTGATTTTTGTTGGGTCAAGTTCAATTCCTCTTGCGCTAACCATGTGACATAGAAGCTTCCCCGAAGTAACCCCAAAGGCACATTTTTTAGGACTGAGTCTCATGTTGAACCTCCGGAGTCTTTCGAAGAATTTTCTCAAGGCAAGGGTATGTTCACTCCTTTCCTTGGTTTTTACTATCATGTCATCTACGTACACCTCTACTTCTTTGTGTATCATATCATGAAGAAGCATGGTTGCATCGTGTTGATACGTAGCTCCGGCATTCTTTAAACCAAACGGCATGACTGTTGTAGGGGCCCCGGATTTTAGGGTCCCAAATTTTTTTTGGGCACCTTCTCCAAACCGTCCATAGGTAGAGTTCAACCTAAAAAAATGGCTCAAGGAAAGGTGAAATGGACTTTTTTAGAAGTATTTTGGAAAAAAAACAAGAGCACAGGAATTTCAGTCGCGCTAGCGTGGTAGCGTGACAAACAGTCAGCGTGACAAACTTTGTCACGCTGCAGGTGTAGCGCAGCAAACTTCGTGACGCTGCGACCTTACATTACAAAGTCTGTCGCGCTACACTATTTTAGTGTTTTTTTGGTTTTTAATTATCTTTTTTCGAGTGAGATAATATCAACGAATACGGACGATGCTAGTTAGGAGTTGCCAATGAGTTTTAGGAATCAAACTCATAAACCGTGTATTTAGATTGATTACGAATGGGACACGAATACGAAACGATAATCTAAATTGCACGAATAACCCTTTCAATCCCATGGGGATGACTCCAAGTTATGATCTTACGAACCAAAGGTTGGTTTCAGGGGTGAAGGTACTAATATGTCGGAGTGCGTCATATTAGCCCGTAGGCGGCCATTACTAGTTTTCTCTCAATTATACACAATTTATATAAAGAACCGCAAAATAATAATTTACAACCTAACACAAAATTACTATTATTATGGTGAAATCATATAAAACTAATTAATTTAGTCAAATCGTCGTTAAGATTAATTCAAGGTTCCTAGCATGATACAGTTTGTCCAAAAATGATCTTAGTTTATTGTGATAAAATAATTCAAATTAAGTCCTTTAACAAAAACATTTTAAAAAATTGAAATAAAAATATACAAATAAATAAATGAGTACAAAAATCAATACATATAGTTTAATTTAAGACTCTCAGAAAACTTACACTTCTCGCTTAATTATTGTTTCTTCGAGTATTAATTTGGACAAAATTTCGAATCTCATTCGTAATAATAAGAAATTAACCCACTTTATTAGAAATGAAATAAAAAAAATAATTTGATGGAGAAAAGTTTAAGTGTAAAGAGAAAAGGAGAAAAAAAGAGAGAAAGTAGGTTTAGGAGAATCAGAGAATGTCGGTTTTGGAAGTGTGAGAATGGGCAGGAGAGTTCAACAGATGATCGTTTTAGAGGAGAAAAAAGGGGTATTTATAAGAAAAATGTGTAGCACGATAGGTTTTATCACGCTGGCCAGGTAGCGTTACAAGTTTAGTAACGCTGACCAGCCAGCATGACACAAGTTGTCACGCTGCACTGCTAGCGCTAGTTTGCTTGTCACGCTGCTGCGTCAGCGCGACTTGCTGAATCACGCTACGCTAAAAGTCTTTTTCTTTTTTTTTTTTTTTTTTTTTTTTTTAAAAATCAAATATTGGGCTTATATAAAAATCCAATAATATAAATGGGCCTTTTCTTTTTTAAAATTATTTTATAATTTAAGAAAAATAGTAAAATTAAGTCCAATAACATCAATTGTCCAATAATCTAGAGAAGTGGGTTTTATTGTTCATCATGGAGTCTTACCGCGGGACTGGGGACTAAATTAGGCATCTACAACTGTATAGCAATATAACCTCCATGGTGTGGTGAAGGTTGTTTTCTCCATGTCCTTTTCATCCATCTTAATTTGATTGTAGTCGGCATAACCATCCATGAAGGAGAACAAGGTATGGTTGGCTGTGTTATCAACAAGCACGTCAATGTGAGGCAATGGGAAGTCAGCTTTTGGACTGGCCTCGTTCAGGTCCCGAAAGTCCACGCACATTCTTACTCTTCCATCTTTCTTTGGCATAGGAACAATGTTGGCAACCCAATCAGCACACAGGACCACCTTAATGAATCCCGCCATTAATTGTTTAATTACCTCTTCTCGAATTTTTAATTGAACTTCTGGTTTCATTTGTCTAAGATTTTGCTTAACGGGTTTGGCCCCCTAGTTCAAAGGGATGGTGTGCTTAGTTATCTTTTGATCAATCCCGGGCATATCTTCATAGGACCATGTGAATACATCTTTGAATTATGTGAGTGTTACGATGAGTTCTGCCCTTTCTTAAGGACTAAGTGTAAAACCAATTTGTAATTCTCTAGGAGTGTCATTGAACTTTTCAGTTTCCTTAATTATTGAAGTTTTACATCCATGTTCTTCTACAAACTTTATTATTTCATTATCGTTTTGAACTTCAATTTGTGAAACAAAGCAATAACATAAATTGGAAAGGGAGCAAGGAGGTGAAGACGAGGAGTAAGCAAATAAAGTCATATTATTAAGCAGGACATCGAAATTTGCCTTAGTGGTTGAATCTAAAGGAGGGACTAACTCTTTGCTTGTCTTATAAGTAATCATAGAGTTCTTAGGGCTAGATCTTAATAACGCTAGACTCAAACTCAAAATCAGACTCGGATTCAAACTCGTTTAACATTGGGCCCTCTCCTATAGTGAAGTCCATGATCTTTCCTTCCAGTGTAGTGATCTTCACGGTCTTGCACCATCACTTGATTTTCAGTAGTGATAAGCTCGGTGGGATCGAAGGATTCAGTATTCATAGCCATGAGCAACTGTTGTTCGGTTAGTGGAGCACGTTCTAACCGAAAAAGCACTCCAAGTACTTGTGCTTCAAGCTCATCTAGTTCGGATTTTCCTTTTGTGAGGGGAGTGGTTTCTCCTTTGACGAAGTGACAGTTAGAGAAGATAACCAATCCCGGATACCTCATTCTGTTAGTATAGAATGGTTCAGGAAATTCGTAATAGGGGAAGTTCTCCCCTTCTTTTAAGAATTCCCCATTTAAGGTGAGTGCGTAGGGACGAAACTCAATGTCTCCATCTTATCTAGGTTTTTTTCTGCTTTAAAAGATCCTTATCGTCTTCATGGGTTGAGAATTATCCCAATCCAAACCTGTTGTTTTAGGTTGGAGGTTAAAAAGGGCGGCAACAAGATCCCTCCGTGATTTCATGCCAATTCCAGGAAAATAACCTTATTTGCGAAGCAGAGCATTGAACACTAAACTTGAGTGAGGATCAAAGTAAAAAAGAGCTTTGTCTCCTTCTTCAATGGTAGCAATTGAGAATCCCCGTAATTCTTCATGATTGGCATCATGCTCGATGTTGATGATGGGTTGATCGGTAGCCGAGATCCTCATTGGAGATGCATTGATGGTGATTATAACCCCTTGTAGGATGAACTTGATTTTCAGATGAAGAGTGGAGGGAACAACTCCTAGTTCGTGGAGCCAGGGCCTTCTTGAGAAGATTGAAGCTAGTTTTAATGTCCAATGCATGGAATTTAACCTTCTTCTCAACCGGCCCTATAACTAAGTTGAGCCATATGACTCCCATAGTGTCCCTTCTTGGGTTGTCATAGGCTTGAATGGCTTGATTGCTGGCACATAATTCTTCTTGCAACACCTCGAGATTTCAAGCGGTTCTCAAAGGGCACACATTATAGCTAAGCCATTGTCAATCAAAGTCATAGGTGCTTTGAGTTGCCTACTTATGACGGTAATGTAGAGAGGTTTTTTTGGTTTGGCCCTTCTGTCGGAAGGTCTTCATCGGAAAAAGTGATGGACGGCTTATTTTGTTCATGGATCATATGGCTAACCAAATCGTCGGGAGTAGTGTCACCGGCCACATTCAAATCGGAAAGGGCCTTGAGTAGAGCTTGTCTATGATTTTCTGAAGAGACAAGGAGTTGCCACATGTTGACATCAACCTTAGTTCATTTAAGCTGCTTAATAATCAATTTTCCTCTAGAGGTGGAGGAAGTGGTGGAGTAGCTTGAGTGTTGTTTTGGTTTTGAGTTGCATTAAGGTGTGTTGTTCGAGTGAGGACTTGAAGTTTTTTGTCTTTAAGAGGTGAAAAGGGTCTTAGAACTTCGGCGATATCATTGTCCTCTTCAATGAGGGTATGATAACCATGTTGTACCCCATTTCTGGCATAGACCTCCTCGTCGTCGTTGTTCCATATTCCATTGATTTCTGTGAAGGATGGGGGAGCGATTACTTGTGAGGTAAGCTATCCCAGAGGAGTAATTAAGTTAAGAGGGTCAGAAGATAGTTCATCTTCTTCGACTGCATTGTTAGAGAATGCCATGTTGTCAGCAAATTCACGGCATAGTATTTTAAAATCCTCTCATTCTTTTCGATGGAACCCTTTCGACATCCTTTAGGCACGGGGATATTGAGGGATGGGGGGAACCAAAGGAAGAGGTTCCTCAACGAGCCAACAATATTCGTTTTTCCCAAGTGAAATGGCTGTGTACCATTTCGTTGATGTATTTGTTCCATTATCTATTAACCATTAGGCTTATGCCTAAAATTTTGAGATCAAATCTCTCCCAAATGTCCTCCATAAGTTCTATGGGGAGTTCTGTGAAGGGACTTGGTAATTTAGCGTTTTCGGGTTCATAGAAATGCCATTAACAATGGCAATTTGTTCTAAGTGAGCTTGATATGGAGTCAAGCTTTCACTTCTAACTTTCCATCTTCCGGTGATTTGATTGATGATTAATGAAGAATATCCATGGACCCTTAAATTCGTGACTTTCAAAGCTATTGCGGCCTCGAGCCCTATGATGCATGCTTCATATTCAGTGGCATTGTTGGTCACATCAAAGTCTAATTTCACTGATATGGGTGTATGCTCCTCTTTAGGTGAAACGAGTAAGACACTGAACCCACATCCTTGTTTATTATAGGCCCCATCAAAATATAAGGACCAACTTTCTTCTTCAGTCATCATCAATTCTTCATTGGGAAATACGTAGACCTCAAAATGAGGTTCGTCAGGAGAGTCAGCTAGGAATTCTAATACTATGCTTCCTTTATGGATTTTTTGACACAAATTTAAGGTCAAATTCGGCCAACATGATCATCCATCTCGATATTCGCCCATTTACTGCGGGCTTGTCAAAGAGATATTTGAGTGAATCTCCTTTGCTGACAACGTGAACAGTGTGAGTGAGCAAGTAATGTCTCAACTTCTTGGTACACCACACCAATGCCAAGCACAATTTTTCTATATTAGAATATTTTTCTTCACATTGTAAGAACTTTTTTCTTAAGTAATAAATAGCATTTCTTTTCCATCGATTTCCCGTGCTAACATAGCCCCTGTAGTAGTTTAAGTGACGGTCAAGTAAAGTCTCAAAGGAGCCCTGGAGTAGGTGGTGCCAAGATAGGCGAATTTGTGAGATACTTCTTGATTTTATTAAAAACTCGTTGACCATCATCATCCCATTCCTTTGGAGCATCTTTCTCTAATTTCTTGAAGATGGGCTTACATACCATAGTAAGTTTGTAAATGAACCTACTTATCTACTAGAGCCTACCCAAGAATCCTCGAATCTCCTTCTTATCTTTGGTGGTTTTAGAGACATGATGGCTTTGATTCTTTTTGGTTCAATTTCAATTCCTCTTGCGCTAACCACGTGACCTAGAAGCTTCACCGAAGTAACCCCAAAGGCACATTTTTGAGGACTGAGTCTCAAGTTGAACCTCCGGAGTCTTTCGAAGAATTTTCTCAAGGCAAGGGTATGTTCACTCCTTTCCTTGGTTTCTACTATTATGTCATCTACGTAAACCTCTTCTTTGTGTATCATATCATGAAGAACCATGGTTGCAGCGTGTTGATATGTAGCGCCGGCATTCTTTAAACCAAATGGCATGGCTGTATAGCAATATAAGCCCCATGGTGTGGTGAAGGTTGTTTTCTCCATGTCCTTTTCATCCATGTTGATTTGATTGTAGTCGCCATAACCATCCATGAAGGAGAACAAGGTATGGTTGGCTGTGTTATCAATAAGCATGTCAATGTGAGGCAATGGGAAGTCAGCTTTTGGATTGGCCTCATTCAGGTCCCGAAAGTCCATGCACATTCTTACTCTTCCATCTTTCTTTGGCATAGGAACAATGTTGGCAACCCAATCAGCATACTGGACCACCTTAATGAATCCCGCCTTTAATTGTTTTATTACCTCTTCTTGAATTTTTAATTGAACTTCTGGTTTCATTTGTCTAAGCTTTTGCTTAACGGGGTTGGCCCCCTAGTTCAAAGGGATGGTGTGCTTAGTTATCTTTTGATCAATCCTGGGCATATCTTCATATGACCATGCGAATACATCTTTGAATTATGTGAGTATCATGATGAGTTCTGCCCTTTCTTAAGGACTAAGTGTAAAACCAATTTGTAATTCTCTAGGAGTGTCATTGTTAGAAATGTTGATCTTTTGAGTTTCCTCAATTATTGAAGTTTTACTTTCATGTTCCTCTGCAGCCATTATTATTTCATTGTCGTTTTGAACTTCAGTTATTGAAACAAAGCAATCATATAAATAGGAAAGGGAGCAAGGTGGTGAAGACGAGGAGTAAGCAAATAAAGTCATATTATTAAGCATGACATCGAAATTTGCCTTAGTGATTGAATCTAAAGGAGTGACAAACTCCTTGCTAGCCTTATTACTAATCATAGAGTTCTTAGGGCTAGATCTTAATAACGCTAGACTCAAACTCAAAATCAGACTCAGATTCAAACTTGTTAAACATTGGGCCCTCTCCTATAGTGAAGTTCATGATCTTCCCTTCCGACGTAGTGATCGTCACGGTCTTGCACCATCACTTGATTTTTGGGAGTGATAAGCTCAGTGGGATCAAAGGATTCAGTATTCATAGCCATGAGCAACTCTGTTCGTGGTGGAGCACGTTCTAACCAAAGAGCACTCTAAGTCCTTATGCTTCAAGCTCATCCTGTTCGGATTTCCCTTTTGTGAGGGGAGTGGTTCTCCTTCCACGAAGTGACAGTTAGAGAAGATTTCCAATCCCAAATACCTCATTCTGTTAGTATAGAATGGTTCAGGAAATTCGTAATAGGGGAAGTTCTCCCCTTCTTTTAAGAATTTCCCATTTAAGGTGAGTGAGTCAAGGCGAATCTCAATGTCTCCATCTTATCTAGTTGTTTTCTGCTTTTGAAGCTCCTTATAGTCTTCCCGGGTTGAGAAGTATCCCAATCCAAACCTGCTGTTTTAGGTTAGAGGTTAAAAAGGGCGGCAACAAGATCCCTCCTTGATTTCATGCTTATTCCAGGAAAATAGCCTTAATTGCGAAGCAGAGCATTAAACACTAAACTTGAGTGAGGATTAAAGTAAAATGGAGCTTTGCCTCCTTCTTCAATGGCAACAATTGAGAATCCCCATCATTCTTCATCATTGGCATCATGCTCGATGTTGATGATGGGTTGATCGGTAGCCGAGATCCCTATTGGAGATGCATTGATGGTGATTATAACCCCTTGTAGGATGAACTTGATTTTCAGATGAAGAGTGGAGGGAACAACTCTTAGTTCATGGAGTCAGGGTCTTCTTGAGAGAAGATTGAAGCTAGTTTTAATGTCCATAACATAGAATTTAACCTTCTTCTCAACCGGCCCTATAACTAAGTTGAGCCATATGACTCTCATGGTGTCCCTTCTTGGGTTGTCATAGGCTCAAATGGCTTGATTTCTGGCACGGAATTCTTCTTGCAACACCCCGAGATTTCGAACGGTTCTCAAAGGGCACACATTGATAGCTGAGCCATTATCAATCAAAGTCATAGGTATTTTGAGTTGCCTACTTATGACGGTAATGTAGAGAGCTTTGTTATGGTTTGGCCCTTCAGTCGGAAGGTCTTCATCGGAAGAAGTGATGGACAGCTGGTTTTGTTCATGGATCATATGGCTAACCAAATCGTCAGGAGTAGTGTCATCGGCCACATTCAAATCGGAAAGGGCCTTGAGTATAGCTTTTCTATGATTTTCTAAAGAGACAAGTAGTTGCCTCATGTTGACATCATCCTTAGTTCATTTAAGTTGCTTAATAACCACATTTTCCTCTAGAGGTGGAGGAGGTGGTGGAGTAGCTTGAGTGTTGTTTTTGTTTTGAGTTGCATTAAGGCGTCCTGTTCGAGTAAGGACTTGAAGTTTGTTGTCTTTAAGAGGTGACAAGAGCCTTAGAACTTTGGCGATATCATTGTCCTCTTCAATGAGGGTATGATAAGCAGGTTATACCCCATTTTTGGCATACACATCCTCGTCGTCGCTGTTCCATATTCCATTGATTTATGTGAAGGATGGGGTAGTGATTACTTGTGAGATAGGCTATCCCACAGGAGTAATTAAGTTAAGAGGGTTAGAAGATAGTTCATCTTCTTCGACTGCATTGATAGAGAATGCTATGTTGTCAGCAAATTCACGGCCTAGTCTTTTAAAATCCTCCCATTCTTTTCGATGGAACCCCTTCGGCATCCTATAGGCACGAGGATATTGAGGGATGGGGGGAACCAAAGGAAGAGGTTCCTCAACGAGCCAACAATATTCGTCTTTCCCAAGTGAAATGGTTGTGTACCATTTCGTTGATGTATTTTTCCATTATATATTAAACATTAGGCTCATGCCTAAACTTTTGAGATCAAGTCTCTCCCAAATGTCCTCCATAAGTTCTATGGGGAGTTCTGTGAAGGGACTTGGTAATTCAGCGTTTTCGGGTTCATTGAAATGCCATTAACAAAGGCGAAAATAACTTTCCGGATTATTAATTGGTTCATCCAATCAAGTTTTCATTCTTTCTATTGAACCCTCTTCCAACAGTCACATACATATGAATCATTGGAGGGAGGAAGATCATCGGAGGTCTTCTCTCCTTCTCCAAAGATTTTTGAAGTGACTTCATCTTTTTCTAAAGAATTTCGAGGGATAGTTCATTCTACGAAGGTGATTAGAGTGATTGGATCGAAGTAGAAGCTTTCTTCTTCGATCATGAAGATGGCAAGAGGATTGGTTTGGATGTTGAGCTTCGTTCCTCCAGGGGGAATGGGGAGCCTTCCATCCTCAACCATGACTTGTAAGAGATTTTGTAGGGTTCAACATTTTATGGTTAGTGTGACCTCTAACTTGGTGATACTTGCAGTACTTATTGGCATCCCATCTTAGTGCTCTCATTTCAAGAATAGGGTCCGGAGTGGGCCCTACTATATTGATTTTACCTTTCGATTGTAGCCTCTCATGCTTGAGTATAGGTCATACCCAAGGGAGTATACTGGCATCGGCGTCGAAAGGAGCCTTGGAATCTTCAACTGCATTGATGCTATTCGAAGTGGACGCCACTTTTGAATGACTAGCCTTTTGGTTGTTGGCCCATCTTCCTTTTCCACTTTCTTTGTTGAGGTCATCCTCAATATCGATCCCAATATGTTAAACCTTTCAAAGGTGTCAAGGCCCAAATATTTGAGATGATTTTTGTATTTTGGGAGCAAGTTAGCAATGAAGATCTTAACTTACTCATTTTTGGGTAGTGTAGTCACCATTTGTGCAGCAACTTCTCTCCAATGAGAGAGGTAGGAGGTGGATCCTTCCTTTTCTTCTTGTTTGAGAATTTCAAGCTCCCTTTGAGAGATGGTAGCTTGAGTATTCCCCTTGTAACGAGTCATGAAGGCGTGTGCTATGTCCTTCTAAGTTGAGGTATCTTTGTCGGGGAGTGAAAAGATCCACTTCTAACACACGGGCTCAAGAGTCAGAGAGAAGATCCTTGGATAGAGCCTTGGATTGATCTTCTTCTGTAGACACCTAAATTTGGTCCCACCTAACGGCTGATGATTATCGTATACCACGTTGCTACAAGTCCAACTTATAAAGATTGATTGCTTGAAAAATGCCTAGTTTTGTTTCAGAGGTCAATCCATCACCTATTTGGTTCCCACTCCAAAATCCATACAGGGGTCTTGCTACCCGGTTAGCGAGTCGGGATCCAAGGTTGAAACGTATTGGTTAGGGGGGCAACGCCCCCCAAACTTAAAAAAAAAAAAAAACATTGTTAGAATAACTGATGATAAGTTACGACGGTTGAAATACGCTTAAATTAATTTCCTTATATTTCATATTTATTTTTATAATTCGTTTTCTCATTTTCATTTTATTTTATTTTAATTTTCGGAAAAAAAGAAATTAATTTAAGCGAATGAATGTGACCGGATTCGACGAACCTTCTAGAAAGGTTTGTTCGGTTTATTGCAACTCTAGGTTATGTAAGTGTATATATAGTTGTATGGAAGTGAATTTCGTATTATTGCATAATATTTCATAACATTTCGATTTATGTTAATGAATATATGAAATAAGGAAGCATTGGAGATTCACCGCGTAAAAATCAGGAAAAGGAGTGCTTGAGCGTCATGGCGCAGGACGAGCGCCTAGGCGCCCAGCCAGCGCCCAGGCGCCCAAGCACGAGCGCCTAGGCGTAGGTGGTGTGCCCTGGCGCTCGACCTTGTGTGCTATGGCGCTCCTCCAGCGCTCTGGCGCTTGCTTACATCACTTCCAACCCTATAAATACCCCCTCCTTCGACCTTCGTTGATCAGTTTAACTTCTTCTCATTCACTTCTTCTCTCACACACTCTCTCTCTACTTCGTCTCTCTCTCTAAACTCTTCCTCATTTTTTCATGCCCTACCTCGATAACCGTGCCTTTCTACTTTTTCCTCTTATAGAACTTTGAACAGGCTATCGCACACCTATCAAAAGTAAACCAAACGACACTAACTAATGTAGCTAGGGTAGTAAGGATCGAATCCTCAGGGAAGCAGTTAAACTCTATTAGTTCTAAAAAGCTTAAACTGTGTAAAGAGCCTTGGTCGAGAAGTATTGACTAGCTAACTGACTATTGACTAATTACTAACTAATTACTGGAAATGACGAAGAATTAAAACAATAAACTAAGCCTAGGGTCATTCGGGTCACCAAGAACAACTAATGGATTCACTAACAAAGATCGTTCAATCTCACAACTATCGTCAAATTAGGGCTCACTAATTCTCTCGAATCTAGACTCCCTCGAAACTCATCTAGCGGCTCTCGCTCATGCCTAGACTAATTCCGCCTATTATTCAGTGGTCTTATTGTGGTATTTTTACCTCTCGGCATCAAATTCAACAATTACCAGAATTACAACTAAATCTGCGCACAATTCAATTGTAAACAAAGAAACCAATAATAGGAAATTGACTACTAATTATGGGATTGAAACAACCTAATTTAATTAGTCCATTGATTGATCAAGGTTTCCCTAACCCTAGAAATTAGACTACTCACTCATAATTATGAAAATTAAAACAAGAATAGTTGTAAAAACCCTAATTGAATTCATGAAGTAATGAACAATTAAACTAATTAACATAAACAAATAACTAAATTAATTAAACTAAGAAGACTAAAAAGCATAAATTAACTAAAATAAAGAACAAAAACAGGAAAATTACCAAATTGGAGAAACAATTGAAGACTTGAATTGAATTGAAAATCAAAGTTATGAACAAAACCCTAATTTCCCCTAATTTAATTTGAGAGAGAAAAGTGCTTAATTCTATATCCTAAGAGAGTAATTCTAAATTATGAAAAGCATAAGTTGTTTTTCCTAGAAAACCGTGCCTAATGTACCCAAGTTGGGCTTACAAAGCCTAAGTACGAAGAAAATAAAAGAAAAACAAAAAAATCGGGAAAATCGTCTGATGCGGGCGCATAGGAGGTTTATGCGCCCGCATCAGACCTCCAGAATGCTTCTTCAGCTGCTGATTATATTAAATGCGCCCGCATAGTATTTTCATGCGCCCGCATCTTGACCTCAGAAGTTTATTTTGCTTCCTTTTCTTCTTATTTCTTCATAAGTTCTTTAAGGCTTGTTTTATACTTCTTGACACGCATTTCCATGCATCTTCATTCTTATCCCGTCTAAGCTTTCCGGCTTCGTTCCGAGCCTCGGTTTTCGTGCCTGAAATTACAAAACATACCAAAACCAAGCATAACAACCGTGGATGATAAAAATCAACTAAAATGCTCTAAAATTGCCGGAAATTAATCAAACTTGACGAGACACTTCAAATTAGCTAAAGAACATCGAATGAGCTAAAATAAAGCCAGATTAACAACTTCTAGGCATAAAATTGACTCGAAACAAGGGGAAAAACACTATAAAAACCGCACATATCAAACTTCGTACTTATTATTAATATTATTATCATTATTATTATTAATCAAAGTTCTTCAAGCATTCAATCTAAAGAAGTTGTTTCGACAATTGCAAGAAACGTACTTCAAATGAGGCCAACAACATCGTAATCATCATCTTGAATTCTTCAAAAGAGTTAGTTTACATGTTTATGTGATTTAATTGGTTTATTAGATAATTGACATGTCTTAAATTCATATTCGTGTAACACTGACTAATTGATTATTCGACCTTAATTTAAAATCAATCTTAAGTAGAAACTTTTTTTAAGTTTTATGTGACTCATGCTAAATGTTTAATGCTTTCAAATCACATAGAATTCATGTTTACCTTAAAAGACGTAAAAATCATGTTTTCACTAATCAAAGATTAAAATAAACTTAATCCTAAAGCGATCACCCATGCATGATAAATTGGAAATTATGTGTGCATTAATTAAAACCCACCTAGCCCTATTTCCATACATGTTTGTAGGTCTAAACCGGAAATATGAATGCTATAATTCAATATTATGACTGTGAAATTACACATGAGAACAAGTAGAGGCCGCTATACGCGGGGAGACACTGTGACCTACTGTTGTTCTTACCCTCGTCCACGAATCCAGAGATATGAGACCTGCTTATCCTTGGTTGTCATTTTGCCATTGGGCTATGATCTAATGGGGTTTCGTTAGCTCCCGAAAGGAGGACGGTGACGACTTCTCTACTTGGGTTTAGAGATTCTAGACTCACCCCCAAACCAAGCATACTCACACTATGCAGTCAAACTAACACGACATTCAATGTCCTGTAAGAAAGGGAACGTGGGCCCCCGAAGCCCCCGGTCCACATCTTCACATCCATGTAGAACTTGAAGCCTCTTAAGATATATTTCGGATTGTTAGTAGCTTTGAATTTCGGGAGTTCAGCAATGGAGAACTTTTCCGGCAAAGTATCGATCAAGTTCTGATCGAGATTTGGAGCATCAAAGTAAGAGTCTTGATCGGTGACCCTTCTAGCTACCATTTCCATATCCTGGATAGTGTGCCTTTCATTTTTGATATCGTTCATCTCAACTCTCATCGCTCCAAGGGCTTGTGTTAATTGGGCCAAGTTGATGGCCATTTCATTGGTCGTGTTTGTAAGGTTGTGAACTTGTGATCACCCATTTTTGAGTCGGATTGTGTTTTTTCTTGTTGAACTTGAATGTAAGCTGGAGCGTCTTTTCGAACTAACCTCGTGCCTCGCTTCCTAATCCAAATAGGAGTTGTGGGCTTGGTTCATGCATGATCTATCCCGCGATATTGAATTTTTAGAATTTTCACTTATATCAATGACTTGACTCTTAAGACTTATGCAAAACCTATCATGGTTGCATCCTAACACTATATCAATGCATGATGCATAGTATTACATCATCCCTTGATTTATTATATATATATTTTTATTAAATTTCTTCTTTTTATTAAGGGGAAGATAAAGATACTTTTTACAAGATGAATGAAATGCGACTTATGGGGACCTATATGAAACAGTTAGTGAATGCAACAAGCAACCATGGTCTATATGCTACTCTCTAGGCGAAAATGGTCATGAAAAAGCTAGACTCCTGAAAATAATATTCATACGAGCATAGCATATACGATCATGTAGCACGTCGCACATAACACACTTAACCATCCTTAAAACTAGTCCCCCGGGGTTGTCTTAAGTATAGAACATAGTTTATGAGACATGAATCCTAAAGCAAAACCCTCACATGGGAATTGCATGCATTATGCGTAGCAAATAAAATTCAATATTATAATTATGAAATTGCGAGAATTTTTGATTTTCGCCCATTCTCCTTTAAAATTAAAGGAAAATCCCCAGTCAAGTTGCCAAACTGTGGATCCGAGGCTTTGGGGGCCCACGTGCCCTTTTTACGGACATTAAATGCCTTTAGTTTGTTTCATAGTGTGAGTATGCCTAACTTAGGGAATAACTCTAGAAGCTGAAACCTGTTGTTGTTGTTGTTGTTGTTGTTGTTGTTGTTGTTGTGGTGGCTATCGTTGTTGTTATGGTTGTTGTTGTGGTTGTGGTTGTTGTTATCTTTGTGGTTGTTGTTGTTTTTGTGGTGGTGGTGGTGTTGCTTGTTGTTGTTGTTGTTGTTGTACTATTACTATTACTATTATTGTTATTGTTATTGTTATTGTTATTGTTATTGTTATTGTTATTGTTATTGTTATTGTTATTGTTATTGTTATTGTTATTGTTATTATTATTATCATATTGTTATCATTATTGTTATTGTTATTGTTATTGTTATTGTTATTGTTATTATTATTATTATTATTATTATTATTATTATTATTATTATTATTATTATTATTAGCATCATCCAAGTTAGCTTTCTAAACCTTGTCTTCTTTACCCATGGAATATTGACTAATAGAGGTTGAGATATAATAAAACTAGTGATGTAGAAAGAATAATGTTTTAGGCTTTATTTTTAGGAAAAATTCATAAAAATAATCCCAACTTTTGCCGGTGTTTCAATTAATGACTTACCTCTTATTTATTCAAAAATGGACCAATCCTTTACTTAAATTTTCCAATTTTGGACTCTAAACAAAATAACCTGCCACTACAGTTTATACTTACCTGCTAATCACCGGTACCACTACACTTATAACCACCACCCTCAAAACCCATCCCACAACCACCCATTATTTTTTAGCAACCGACGACCCAAGAACAAACCTGCCACCACAATCGACTACCTTCCACCTATGGATAAATCTACGACCATTGAGGGCACCAACTGACCACCATATTCCTCCGGCTAGATTAGCCTCGATTCAGCATTGCAGTTGTAAAGGGTGGACTTCTTTAAATTCAAAACGCAACTGCCGAATACCTAGTAACAAGCTTAAATCAAAGACCCAAAACATCTCAATTTCACTCTTCTAATAAAACTGTTGCGTTGTATTGTTTTAGGAAAGAAGAATATGAAGTCCAACAATGTTGGGTTTATTTTGGAACAAATCAAAGTCTTTAATTGGTAAAATTCATATACTCCATCTGTTCCCTATTTGAGGAAGGAAGTGAAAGTTGAAGTTGAAAGTGAGAAGGTGATGGAGGATTGAGGTTTGAATTTTTCAAGGGGTGATTTAATGTTAGTGGGAAGAAAAAAGAGGAGCAGTGGTGAGGCTTAACGGTGGAAGAAGATGAAGGTAACCTGTTTACCAGGTTATAGGTAAAATGGCCCGGTTTTAGAAAATGATGTAAAAAGGTAGGTATATTTTTGAATAAATCAAAAGTGGGTCTTTAATTGAAAAACACGCGAAAGTTGGGATTATTTTTATGAATTTTTCCTTCTTTTTATGCATAGCATGATTATCTTTATTAAAGCTTCACGACCATGGTTACATGTTTCTTGTAGTTCTTCTTTTCAAGAGCAGACTACTTGTTATTTTTTAGCTTCTTTGAGCATGATAACATGTTTTCAAACATTTTTAAGCATGATGACTTGTATTTAAGTTTCTTTGCAAATGTAATGATTACATGTGCTTTAAAGTTTTTACAACATGCATTATCACTTTCTTTATATTACGTGATTGCTATTGTATTTAAGCCATGAAGTCGGCTTTTCACTTAGCTTTAGGATCTATGCGATGACTCTTCCCATGAAATGTCACTTTGCTTTTCACTTAGCTTTATAAGGAAACCTACGCTTCTACCCCTCATTAACAACTGTCTTTTCTTCTTCAAACCCCATCACTAGTTATAGACAACCTTTGACATTAAAGGGTTTGATGAAGGGAAAATGTTGTGAGAATATCAACGGTACAAAATGCTTCCTCGCCAGAATTTGTGTGACCCAACATAACCCACTAAAAGATGTCAAGTGTTCTCATTATGTCCGTGAAATATATAGAATAATATGGGCCAAGTAATAAGGAGGAAATCCATATTCCTCAAGTAAGGCACTACGCCCCAGCGACTAAGTAGTAGGTAGAGATCATAGCACTCTACTGCCTTGCAGTAATGGCTAGGACTCCCCCATGGGTATAAATACCCAATAATTTGGTCGGAACTAAAAACTTGCATTTATTACACGAATTAATTTCTCTCTCTCTCTCTCTCTTCACTCTTAAAGTTGTTTCACATAAGTGCTTACTTAAGCATCAGAGAGGAAATAATCCTTAAAAGAATTCATTTCCCTTTGCAGGTACTGAGGACCATACAAAACAGAACTGTGTCGCCATCTGAAGCCTCGCCAGTATATTGGCTGACCACTTCGCATGTTCGCCATCACAACGAACATAATTTAAAATATTATGTAATACCTCACATTTTCACGTATTTTAATAAAGTATTTTTGTATTTTATTCATATAATTTTAATATTTTTATTGAAAAGTTATGTTCAATAGGAATACTAAATGAAAAGCAATTAATAATAATAAAATAAATAATAAATAAGTTATAATTAAAAATAAGTATTTGTGCTCATAAGTAATATTTTATGTTTTTAAAATATTTTAAAAGGCTTCTAAAAATAGAATTTTCAAAAGTTTCCTAATTTATTTTGAGGCAAGGGTCTAAAGGTAATTTTCATTTGTTACGATAAGTATGGGCTTTTCCAAATCCTAAATTGGGGCCTATAAATACCCTTTAAAACCCAAATTTTCAGATTTTCATGCTCATAAGTTGTGATTAGGATTCCAAAAATTTAGAGAGAAAAGAAAAAAAAGGAGTGATTTTTCCGAAAAAGAAAAAAAATTCTGCAGTTTTGTGTTTCGGAAAAAGAAGAAAAAAATATATTTTTGTGTTTTGGGATCCGAGCCTCGCCAGACCCCACCTGCGCTGCCGGAGCTGCCTGGTGATGTGTATGTTGATCAAAGAAATCTCCACTCATAAGGATAGTATCTTAGTTCGGTTTTCTCTAAAGCCAAGCACCAAGAAAATCGATCTAAGTCGAACAATTTTATGAATTGGTTAAAGCAATGCACCCTCAATTCCTAAAATTATCCTCACAAGAGTCTAAAGCCTAAGCACCAACTCTCAAAAAGTGTTCGAAAATTTCACACACTCGAAATTTTCTTCCCACCTTCGGTTTTTCTATTGTTTTGTAGAAAACAAGCAAACTTAAACAATCAATGTTTATTGAACTCTAATCTGTATATTTTTACAAGCTAATGTTGAGTTTATTTATAGTCATAATCATCAACAAAAACCTAACTAATCTGGGCTAAAATACACGCATAAACATAGGATAATTAGGACTAATCTAGTGACTCATCAATGACTCACAAGATAAGAATGCCACATCATCACTGCATGGCAATGCAACTTGCTAAAATATCCTAACAAACTCTACCTAATCTGAAAAATATCCTACAAAACTTATTCTAGCCTTGCTAATCAAGATAATCAACAAATTACAACCAAAATTACACAAAAATCAGATTTACCCAAATCCCCCAAAAATCCTCCAAAATGGCGCAAGGTCCACTTGTCACAATTTGCGCAATTTTTGCGGTTTTTCTTTAAATATTCAAGAAAACTTTCAAGATTCAATCTTTTAATCAAGAAACCTTCAAGAAGTCATTCTTCATGTGTATAAGGCTGTAAATGATGATCAAGACACTTCAAGAATTAAAAGACTCAATGCCTAAAAATGAGAAAACCCATCAACTGAAGTGGGAAAAACTCACAGGCAAAACCATCTTATTCCCCTGATTCCACCATTCTTTCCTTGGCTTCAATGATCAAGTATTTTCGTGTGTCACCATACATATCCATGATGATGTGTTAGAAGATCCCAAAAGTCTTGAATCTCCATAAGCCATAATTTCTCCCATACTTGTATCATCTTTAGAAGCCATAATCAAACCTTCGAAGTTGTCACCTTGTTTCGTATCACCTGCACCCGCCAGAGCTGCCGCGCACAGCCGCCCTCGCCACTGCCGGCCACCACTCGCCGGTCACTCCTCCCCCTTTCCGGTATTTTCGGACTTTTACCAAAAAAAATTCTCCTTCTTTCTTTTTAATTCAATCTTGCAAATTCATGTTCATATTTATGTTTAATCATGCTTTTAGAAGTTTAAATCATGTTTAATAAAGTTATGATTTGTTTTAAGGCATGAATTAAATTGTTGTTAATGAAATTTTAGATTAGGGTTTATAAATTATGAAAGTGATGATTTTTTTATGAGTTTTTCATGACTTTAAAGTTAATGAACAAATCTGAAATTTTTATTGAAACAAGTTAAGGTAAGTTTTAAGTGTTCATATTATGCTAGTATGATCACATATGAATTCTATGATGTTACATATAATTTTTAGTATGTTTTATGAAGTTTAAAAGTTATTTTAAGCATGTTTAACATGCTGTCCAGAATTTATAAAATGAATAATTAGGCTTTTAAAGTATGTAACTACCATAAATTGATCATATAAATTAAGTAATACATTGTATGATTGATTTATGTTGTTTTGAAGCGTTTCAAGGAGTTTTGGTAATTTTATATTGCTGTCCACTTTCTAAAGTGACATAAAATTTATATTAAGGTTTTATAAAACATAAATAAGTCCTGAAAACCAAGCAGTCATACAATAGAAAAGTAAAGTGTAGTATGGAATTGAATAGAGACCATATAAGGAATGTTTTGGACAAGTTTCCATTATAGAAGTTAGTTTATAGTTGTTGTAGAACTTAGTCAACAAGGTTTTAATTTAGTTTCGGTTTCTCCTTATGTAGGAGATTTTGAACTAGGCCACTTCTAGAAGTTGTTGCGGAGCACGTTACTTTACAAGGTACGTAAGTACTAAAGACAAACACAGAACTAGAATTCATTCTTGAATGATTCCTTGATTGTATGAAATATTGTTATGCTTGTTGAATCAAGAATTTAAGTGCATGGCAAGTTTATTAGAAGCATGATTTTTGTAGTATGTTGACATTCCATGTTAAATAGTAATATGAATTCTTATAAGTTTGAATTATAATGTTATGATCAGTTTAATTTGACCAATAGTTATGAATTAAGAAAGGAAGTTATTTTTAAGTTGGTTAGCTACTTAATCAACAAGAAAGGTAGTTGTGAATTTTTATTCACAGGATTAAAAGAAGTTATAAGCAATTATTTTAGACATGATGCCACTCAAAGTTTTATGTGTGGTCAAGGAGAAAGTAAGTATTTAGCCACTCAAAGTTAATCTGTGGTAAAGGAAGTTCAGTTTAATTAATGGACACACATGAGATTAATTTTGAATCACCTTAAATTGAAGATAATTAATTTGGCTTGCTTGATTTGATGCATGTCTTTATGTGATGTTGCATGAGAGTCATAACATTGCTAAAACGGTTAAATCACATAAAGTGTAAGAGGACTTGCATCAAAACTCTTAGAACGTATATACCTTGAGTATGAACAATGGGGGAAGTCTTATGGAACAGTGATCTATGACTTCTAATGGGACTACAAGACGTACTCTTTTATATTTTTAGTGCGTTGGATATCCGTCACTTTATGTGACATAGTATTACCTTCATGGAGTTGTTCCCAAGTTGGTGCCCAATAGGGCGATGATTTGTTTTAAGGAGGAAACCCGTTCGATGCAGGATCCATAAGTCTAAATATAATAATTAATTTAGTTGAGTCCATGTACAAGGAAAAGTTGTCAAAGGTAAGTTGAGGCATGTTTTATTTCTTATTGTTTGTAGCATAGTCTTTAGTAGTTACGTACTCAACTTTGCTGACTATTTGTTTGTGTGCATAGCTTTGTATTGGACTTGGCCCTACAATGACCCACTTGTGGTGAGTAGTTGTTTAGTAAAAGAAAAGCTGCAGGTACAAGTCGGCATAAGTCATTTCATGATGGGTTGGAGTGAGAGCGTTTGTTGTGTTTTGTAGCTTTACTTTATTTTATTGCTTATGAATGACTAAAATTTATTTTGGATGATTGTTTTATTTCTAAAGACTTTTGGTTTTGGTTTTAAGGGTCATTAATAAGGTTCTGAAGTGTAATAAGTTAAAGTTCATTTTTAATTTGAGGTTGTTTTGAAATTTAGTTTTAAATTGTTTTGGTTTTAAGACTTCCGCTGTAGTACTTTGATAAATACCTTAGTCGTTATCATGGTGGCGGTAATACTTTGATTTTTCTATATTTAGAAGTTTTAATAAATATAATCCTTAATAATTATAATATGTTTTCCGGAAAAATAAGAAGTAAGAAGTTAGGAAATTATAGGGTGTTACATATTAAGTCAATGGTCAACTCTTAGGATTATGGTGTAATCTCCAACGATATACACTAGAACTCCGCACACTCAATTTGATTAGAATAATAGGTACAATTATGACAAACCAATGTTTCTATGTGAATTTTGGTGTCCAATATCATTTTTTTGTAGTACTAATATCATCACTATAGTTTTAATAAAAGTTACGGCGGTAAAAAACTATAGTGGAATTACAATAGATTACATTTGTTCCCTAGAAGTTTGATACTCTTTGTTTTTCGTAATTTTCAATGCTCATGTTATAACACCAACGTATATTTTATACTTATAAAAGTTACAAAAAGTTGATGTAAAAAACTTTACGTCGGGACGACCCAGCAAGATCTTATATGACAATATTTTTTCATAAATATCATACAGTTATTATATGTTAAGTTTCTCTCTCATTTTACCCAGATTCCAAACATATCAGACGTAAAGGAACATAGGGATTAGTAATTATATTCCTTCTATTGTACTATTGTACTAATAATTTCACAATGCTTTTATGAATGTTGACAATTAACGACAATTTTTAAGCAAATACAAAATTTTAGGGAGTGACATCACAAACGTAATTAAGCACCCTCAAAATGAGTTTTCCATACTTTAATAAAACGTATGTAGGTGTAAGACCCGTTTATTCTTGTAATACCCCACATTTTCACGTATTTTAAGAAAGTATTTTTATATTTTATTTGTATAATTTTAATATTTTTATTGAAAAGTTATGTTCAATAGGAATATTAAATAAAAGAAATTAATGAAAATAAATTCAATAACAAGTTTTGGTTGAAAGTACTTATATCTGTTCTTAAATAATATTTTTGTGTTTAAAAATATTTTAAAAGCTTCTAAAAATAGATTTCAAAGGTTTCCTAATTTATTTAGGAGTATTTATGGGCCTCACCAAAATCTTATTTTGGTGCCTATAAATACCGTATAAAACCTAAAATTTCAGATTTTCATGATCATACTAGCCATTAGGATTCCAAAATTCTAGAGAGAGAAAAAGAGAAAAAAGGGGGTTTGCAAATTTCCGAAAAAAAAAAAGAAAAAAAAATTTTGTTGTTCGGTAATTCGGGAAAAAAAACAAGAATTTTGTGTTGCATTGGGATCTGTGCAGCGCCGGACCCCACCGCAGCCAGCCGCCGTCGGCCGCCCTGCCGCTGCACCTCCTCCCCTATTTTCGTATTTTTTGAACCTTTTATTAAAAAAAAAAATTCTACTTCTTTCTTTTGATTCAATCTTGCAAATTCATTTTCATAATTATGTTTAATCATGTTTTTATAAGTTTAATCATGTTTTGTTATAAGTATGAATTGTTTAATGGCATGAATTAATTTTGTTGTTCATGAAATTATAGATTAGGGTTTGAAAATTTTATGAAGTTATGATTTTATGAGTTTTTATGTTCTAAACTTTGATATTATGATCATAACTTGTTGTTGGGTGAATTTATGATGATGTTATTAAGTTTAGATTTATTTTTAAGGGTTTTAAACTTAATTTATAAAGCTGTCCAAATTTTATAATCATGAATTTGAGTTGAATAAATATTATGAACATGTTTTGGCATATGAAAAATTGTTTTAAAGCCTAGATTGATTTCATATATATGATAGTAGATTGTAGAAATGTTTTGGCATGAAATTATGATGTTTTTATAAGTTTTTCATGACTTTAAAGTTTATAAATAAATCTGAATTTTTAATAAAAACAAGTTAAATTAAGTTTTAAGTGTCCAAATTGTACTAGTATGATCACACATCAATTCTATATTGATATATATATATATATATATATATATATATATATATATATAAATTTTAGTATGTTTTATGAAGTTTAAAAGTGATTTTAAACATGTTTAACATGCTGTCCAGATTTTATAAATTAATTAATTAATTAATTAGGCTTTTAAAGTATGTAATTAGCATAAATTGATCATATAAGTTAAGTAATACATTGATCATAAATTAACATACAAAGTTGCCCTTTTTAGAAAATTATCAAAAATTAGGTATTTTGCAAGGGAAATATTAAAATGAAGTATGGAATTGAATAGAAACCATATAGGGAAGGTTTTGGACAAGTTTGCAAGGTAAATAGTTAGTTTAGTGTTGTTGTAGAGGTCATTCAACGTGGTTTTTTTTAGTTTCGAATTTTTTTCCTATGTAGGAGAATTCGAGTTGAGTAATTTCTACAAGTAATGACAGATCACCGTTATAAGTTATAACACAAGGTACGTAAGTAATAAAGACAATTATGTAGATAGAGTTTGTGCTAGATTTGTTTGATTTCCATGCTATGTGTTATAGACATAAAAGTTGATGATTGGTTGACTTGAGATGATTTGCATGAGAAGTTATGTTAGCATGATTGTATGAAAAGTATGCTTTGTTTATCAAGTTGACATTTTGTATTTATGATATTATTATTACATTATAAAAATTGGAATGTTAATTGTTTTGGAAGTTTTGACAGGTAGTCAATAAAGAAAGGAAAAGCAGTTTAGTTAGCTAATTATTTGATCAACAAGAAAGGTAGTGAATATTTATTCACATATTTAATAGAAGCAAATGAGCAAAAGTTAGCCACTCATAGTTAATGTTTGGTAAAGGAAAAGTTTTGTTAATAAAGGACACCCAAAATTAATCTTAGAATCACATTATAATCAAGATAATTAATATGGTGTTGCTTGTTTTCATGTATGCTTCTATGTAATTTCTGTGTCAGTCATAACAATTGTTAAACATGTTAATCACGTAAAGTGAAAGAGGATTTGCACCAAAACTCTTGGATCGTATATACCTTGAGTATGAACAATGGGGGGTTATGGGTATATTTACTGTAACTTCTAATCGGGGTACAAGACGGTGTACTCTTTTATATTTTTTTTTAAATGGGTTGGAATTCCGTCATTTCATGTAACATAGGTAATACCTTCTTGGAGTTGCTCCCAAGTTGGTGCCCATTAGGGCGATTGTTAAGGAAATGAAATCCGTTCGATGCGATTTCCAAAGATCTAAAAATAATAAATAATTTTTAATGTGATGAGTCTATATACAAGTATTTAGTGATGACAATGGTAAGAAGTATGTGTTGTTTATTCTTTTATTTGTTGTCAATCATGTTTTGCATAGTCTCTAGTACTTAAGTACTCAGCTCTGTTGATTGTGTGTGTTTGTGTGCATGACTTTGTCTTTGACTTGGCCCTACGATGACCCATGTCGATGGCGAGTAGTTGTCTAGAATAAAGAGAAAGCTACAAGTACCGGTGGGCATAGTCTATCATGCTGAGATTCAGTGATGAGCGCTTGCATTGTTGTTTTTTAGCTTGTGTTATCTTGCTAGTTGTTTATTGTTATTGTTGACTTTTGGATATTTGAATTTTAAAGTCTATTTCGTTTTGAAGGGCCGTTAATGCGGTTCCGAGTCATAATAAAGTTCATTTTGAATTTGCTTTGAAAGTTCCTCTGGAGTTTTAAACAATATATTAGATATGCCTAATATTTATTGCGAACTCCAAAAATATGTTGTGGATGTCGTATATTTACTACTCAATACTATTTGTTATTCAATGGTATTGTATAGATGTTGGTGGGGAATTTCCAATTTTTTTTTATAAATAAATCGTATTTTGTTTTTTCATTTATTTTTAGATTTATGAGTATTATCTTTCATTTCACTTCACTTTTATAGTGTCTTACTATCACAACCTTACAAACACCCTAATTCATTTTTGGACTTTGCACGTTGTGATAGCGTTGAAACTATCCAACCAGCCTAAATTTCTTACTCAAGAAACTATAGAACGCAACAATAGACAATAAAATTCACACACAAGCAACAATATTATTATTATTATTATTATTATTATTATTATTATTATTATTATTATTATTATTATTATTATTATTAGATAGAATAGGATACAATGTAATAGGATGTAACAGAATATATTAGAATGTGTCTTGGACAAGCCTCAAGGTCACCTAATTATAGACAAAGGAAACACTACATGCGTGTTCAAGCACGGCACACAAACTACTGCAAAACAACTTATGTGACTCCTCACAATGTTGCTTAATGACTCCTCACAAACTACTGCAAAACAACTTATGACGCATTGCTTCACATGCAAGGCTTTAACCTGCAGTGTCCCAATCATGCATCTTGTCGCTTTGCCTCCAACAATTGCATTTTTTCAACACACAATTACCCTTGTGCACGCCACTAGCCATGCATTGCAACTCTTGTGATCCTATCCATCCCTTGGTATGCCTTGAACACAGTTGTGCCACAAGCAACACATCCCTTGGGGTTCCTGGTGTGTTATACGCGTATATCCCAAGTGACGTCTCATTTGTTTAGAACACCTTATTGCACATGAGACACACCTCTATACGAGTCCATATCCCTTTAGCAAGCCAATGTCACACAAGCACTCGTTCCACGCACACAAGACCCTCGTACATAGCAACACACCTAGCCACAGTTCCTCGCAAGTCCGTGTCATCCTAAGCCATCCATCCACAACCCTCATTTTTGTAACATAGACCCATGCTTGCTTAAGACAAGGCTTAGTGTCAAGCATGCCCACTCACTTCCCATGGGACACCATAGAGCCGGCTCGCCAGACCCTAGAGCAAGAGTATTCCCCTATATTAGGCTAATTTTACAAAAAATTTGTGCTGCAGGATAATACTGGACTGGCACAAAAAACTGTACCTTTTGGTAACTCGTCGAACTTGCTTCCAATGGGCGTTTTTCAAGATTCCAACACCTTATGTGGACTTATTAGCTCTCTTACGAGTGTTCCATGAACTTTGACACACGAACTTCCTTAGCCTTTTCGTAAGTGCTTGTTGCTTGTGCATCACAGACCAATGCATGACTCATGTCGTGAACACTTGTGCAACTTGGAACTTGGACATTCCTCATGCCTTGGTGCTGCGCTTGACACGCCATTTTCTGAACCAGAATAAACGAGTCTTAAAATCCCCCCCCCCCCCAAAAACCCCCCCTCCCCCCCCCCCCCCCCCCCCACTTAAAGGCTTGGCGTCCTCGTCAAGGGGTCAATGTTCCATCTCGAACACTACCCTCCATGTTGTCGCACAACATGGGCGTTCAAGTCGTCTCTCGCCATGAACCTCTTTGCCTCTCGCATAAGCAAAGATAAATGCTTGTCACCTATGCACGACAAAGCATAACGCCACTCTCGGGCAATGTTGTTTCTACTCGAACAATGGAGTTAGGCCATTCACTAGGCTATTTCCTCCAGATTTTTGTGAAGTTCATCTCACCATGGTGAAGTCTCATCTCACCAACTTCCCTTCTTGGAAGGTTTTTCTATCCTCTTCGCGTTACGCCTTCTTTGAATGTCATGCTTTCATCTGGTTATGTGGGCTTGACGAGTTAGTTCAACATGCAATTGATCACGAAGCATGGTGTAATACCCCTTATTTTCACGTATTTTAAGGAATTATTTTTGTACTTTATACGTATGATTTTAATATCTTTATTGAAAAGTTGTATTCAATAAGAATATTAAACAAATGAATTTAACTAAACTTTAATTAAAATAATTATTTTGTGTTTATAAATCATATTTTTGTTTTATAAAATATTTTGAAAGGTTTCTAAAAATAGAATTTTTAAGATTTTCCTAATTTATTTCAAGGCAAGGGCATAAAAGTAATTTCCACTGTTTAGGATAATTATGGGCTTTCACCAAATCCTACTTTAGGGCATATAAATACCCCTTAAAACTCAATTTTCAGATTTCATCTTGCAAATTAGTGATTTAGGATTCCTAAGTTTAGAGAGAGAAAGAGAGAAAAAAAAAAAGAGAGAGAAAGGAAGAATCCGAAAAAAAAAAAGAATTTTTTTAGGAGTTCAGTTTTGGCGAAGGAAAGAACAAAAACTTTGCTTGCTCGCCCAACCGCTGGAGCCTCGTCGCCGGACCCTCGCCGGCCACCCTCTCCTTGTTCTAATATATTTTCGAACTTATAAAAAATAATCTTCTTCTTTATTTTTGAATTAATTTTGCAAATAATTCATGTTTATATTTATGATTAATCATGTTTTTATAAGTTTCAATCATGTTTTATAAAGTTATGATTTGTTTTAAAGCATGAATTAATTTGTTGTTCATGAAATTTTAGATTAGGGTTTATAAGGTAATGAAATTCTTGATTTTTATGAGTTTTAATGATTTAAACTTCAATATTATGATCATGAATTGTTGTTGGGTGAATTTATGAAGTTTAGATTGATTTATAAAGGCTTTGAATATAAAATAAGTTGTTGTCCAAATTTTGAAATCATGAAATTCAATAGAATAAATATTATGAACATGTTTGGTTTCATAATGATGTTAGTAGATTATATTGTAAAAGAGTTTTATGATGAATTTATGATGTTTTTATGAGTTTTTCATGAGTTTAAAGTTAATTAATAAATCTGAAAATTTTCTAAAAGCAAGTTAAAATAAGTTTTAAGTGTTCATTATGCTAGTACGGTCACATGTTAATTCTATAATGTTACATATGACTTTTAGTATGTTTCATGAAGTTTAATTTAAAAGTGATTTTAAGCATGTTTAACATGCTGTCCAGATTTTGTAAAGTGTATAATTAGGATTTTAAAGTATGAAATTAGCTTGAATTAATTATATAAGTTAAGTATTACATTGTATGATTGATTTGTGTTGTTTTTGAGGTTTTTCAAGGAGTTTTAACTATTTTAAATTGCTGCCCACTTTTCTAAAGTGACATAAAATGTATGTTGAGGTTTTATAAAGCATAAATAAGCTTCCGAAAATCAAGTAATTTTGCAATAGAAAAATTAAAGTGAAGTATGGAATTGAATAGAGACCATAAAGGGAATGTTTTGGACAAGTTTCCAATATAGAAAGTTAGTTTAGAGTTGTTGTAGAACTTAATCAACAAGGTTTTAATTTAGTTTCGGTTTTCTTTATGTAGGATATTTCGAATTAGTCAACTTTTAGAAGTTGTGGCGGATCACCACTATTTCACAAGGTACGTAAGTACTAAAGATAAACAATAGAATTAGAATTCATGCTTGGATGATCCTTTATGTATGATATATAGTTATGCTTGTTTGGATTATGAATTAACGTGCATGACAAGTTTTATTAGAAGCATGATTTTTTATTATTTTGACATTCCATGTTGTTCGCAATATAAATTTTATAAGATTGAATTGGAATGTTATGATCAGTTTAATCTGGACAATAGCTTATTAATAAAGGAAGGAAGTTATTAAATTTGGTTAATTACTTAATCAACAAGAAAAGTAGTTTGTGAATTTTTATTCGCGTGATTAAAGGAAGTTAATGAGCAATTATTTTATTCATGCTGCCCCTCATAGTGTAATGTGTGGTCAAGGAGAAAGTAAATAGTTAGCCACTCACAGTTAATGTGTGGTAAAGGAAGTTCAGTTTAATTAAAGGACACACATGAGATTATTTTTGAATCACTTTAAATCGAAGATAATTAATACGGCTTGTTTGATTTGATGCATGTTTTTATGTGATGTTGTATGTGAGTCATCACATTGTTAAACCGGTTAATCACGTAAAGTGTAAGAGGATTCACATCAAAACTGTTGGAATATATATACCTTGAGTATGAACAATGGGGGGAGTAGTCATATGGAACGGTGATCTACGACTTCTAGTTGGAGTACAAGACGTTGTACTCTTTGATACTTTTAATGCGTTGGAATTCCGTCACTTTAAGTGACATAGGTAATACCTTCTTGGAGTTGCTCCCAAGTTGGTGTCCAATAGGGTGATTTTAAAGGAAAGGAAACCCGTTCGATGCGGAATCCAAAGTTAAAATATAATAATTAATTTGTTGAGTCTATGGATAGGTGAAGAGTGCCAAATGTAAGATGTGTGAATGTTTTAGTTCATGTTGTTTTGTTGCATAGTCTTTAATTAGTAGTTATGTACTCAGCTTTGCTAACTGTATGCTTTGTGTGTATGGCTTTGTCTTGGACTTGGCCCTACAACGACCCACTTGTTGGTGAGTAGTTGTCTAGAATAAGAAAAGCTACAGGTGCAAGTGGGCATAAGTCATTTCATGCTGGGCTGGAGTGAGAGTGCTTGCTGTGCAGTTTTGTAGTCTTAATTTTATTGCTTATGAAGTACTAACTTTTATTTGGATGTTGTTTTATTTTTAAAGTTTCTAGTTTTGGTTTTTAAGGGCCATTAAAATGGTTCCGAAGTATAATAAAGTTTAAGCTGATTTTTATTTTGGATGTTGGTTTAAATTTGGTTCGACAGTTGTTTTGAAGTTTAAGATTTTAAATTGATTTTGGTTTTAAGACTCCCGCTGTAGTACTTTGTTAAATGCCTTAGCTATTATCACGGTGGCGGTAATACTTTGGTTTTTTCCCGTTTATTAGAAGCTATAATACTAATATTTATTTAATATTTATAATATGTTTTCCGGAAAAATATGGAGTAGAAGGTTAGGAAATTCCAGGGTGTTACACATGGCCATGACATGTATCCGTGGACAAGGAAATTCCCGGAATTTACCAAGTCTCCACCTTATCCACACCTCAACATGTACTTTGTCATGCCTTCCAACAAACCAATGCGATTTCTCACTCATGCACGTAACCAACCAGTATGCTCCAAGAAAAACTACGGGCCATCAACCGCCGTCCATCTCACCCGGTACACACACAAAATGACATGACTATTCACGAGTAACTACCCTGAATTTTCAGAGAAACACAACCTTTTGGCACACTCACAAGCACTACCTACTCGCGCAACATGAGGTTCTTCACTGAACATGACAAACGAATTAGGGACTTTGTTGATTTTAGTGCGGATTCTCGATCCCAACGTTGTGTCGCACCATTGCACAATGTCATCCCTATGGCTCCCTACAAGCCCCCACAAGCATTTCTTAACAAAGCTTCATGACGTTCAACAATTTCAGATTACTGAACTTCACAAGGATCTCCTCATCAAAAACGTCACCACAAACCCTTTGACATCGCGGCCAATGGCTTCTCACTCTAATATGGGTAGTCACGGGCCATATGATTCCCTTGACATATAAAATAGCCAAACTTGGCCTCTTACTTGGCAACACCTCCTCCTTGGTACTCACCTTCTCATTGGTGATTTCCCCCTCTTCCTTGTCTTGGATAGCCTTAAACTTCCTCTTGCCTCCACCTTCATTGGCTTTGGCGGCCTTTGCCTTGCCTTTGTCTCCATCTTTACAGTTCATAGGCTTCCTGTAACACCTTGGAATTTCCTAACTTTCTCCTTTCAATTTCCGGGAATATAATATATATAAAGTAGAAAAATAATAATATATATCCTTCCTACTTAACTAAGAAAAACCAAGGTATTATCGCCACCATGATAACGGCTAAGGTTTTTATCAAAGTACTACAGCGGAAGTCTTTTATTTGAAAACCCAAATTAAAACTCCAGAGTAACTTTCAAACCAAAATCAAAATGAACTTTATTACAACTCGAAACCGCATTATCGGCCCTTCAAAACCAAATCGACTTTAAACTTCAAAAATCCAAAAGTCAACAATAAGAATAAATAACTATCAAGTCCACACAAGCTAAGAAAACAACCTTGCAAGCACTCATCACACAATCCCAACATGATTGAATATGCTCACATGTACCTATAGCTTTCTCTTTATTCTAGACAACTACTCGCCATCAAAATGGGTCGTCGTAGGGCCAAGTCAAAGACAATGCCATGCTCACAAACACACACAATCATCAAAGCTGAGGACATAAATACTAGAGACTATGCAAAACATGATTGACAAAAAAATAAAAGAATAAAAAACGCATACTTCTTACCATTGTCATCACTACTTACCTGTACATAGACTCATCACATTAAAAATTATTTATTATTCTTTGATCTTTGGATTTCACATTGAACGACTTTCCTTTCCTTTACAATCGCCCTAATGGCAACAACTTGGGAGCAACTCCATGAAGGTATTACATATGTCACATGAAGTGACGGAATCTAATAAGTGCAGTTTATGTCTATTATTTACCCTTATATTTAAGGATATTTTGAGCCTATTCTACTAATTTGGTTGCTTTTAGTGCCTTGTGTTTTGATTTGTTAAGTATTGCAAGAATTGGTGCTTTTGTATCGATTTTTGCGTGATAATCGACAGTTGATGATTAGTAGAGGGCCTTGACTACCTTTAAGAAGCCAAAAGAGATTTAGGATGGGATTGGAACTTAATTGAAGCTAAAGAAGTCGAGATTTTAAGTAAACGATTGAGTGAGAAGGCCCCAGGACTCATAGTGCATTTCGTCTGGGTTGAGCCTCATTCACCCGGATCGATTGCGTTTTTCCTGGGGGTCCGGGCGGATTGGGTTTTATGCGTATTTCGAAGAATTCTAACTTTTTTTGGCTTAGTCGTTATCATAATTAAAGGAATAAATACCTTAGTCGTTATCATGGTGGCGGTAATACTTTGATTTTTCTATATTTAGAAGTTTTAATAAATANTGTATTTATGGAATTTTCATTTAGAAGCCTAAGACGCTTTTTCATATATATAATAGGGCTTTTAAAACTCACTTTCTCTCTCTAGAAAAATACTCTCTTATGTTCATCATTCATTATTCAATTAATAAAGAATTCAGTTTCTTATTCAAATCTTCTTATTTATTCCTTTAATTATGTCTTTAGTTTATATTCTTGTTTTAGTTTATGTTCTTAGTTTTTAGTTTAGATTTAGTTTTTGTTATTTGTTTTTTATGCCCTAATTTATGTTCTTAATTAGTTTAGAAGTTTATAATTAATTCGTTAGTTTTAATTATGTCTTTAATTTTGTTTTATTTTATTGATTTGATTTCTATGTTTTCAGTCATGTGTGAGTAGTTTCCTTTCTAGGGCTAGGGGATCTATGGATCGTTTACATTGATTTGTTTCATGATTAGTTAATTTGATTGTTGATGCTCTTGAATTCCTGATATCAAGTTATATTGCTTTCAGTTAGATTATGGCTAGGTTTAATTGTTAGTTTGATATTGTCGAAATCGATGCTGAGAGGTAAGATTAACACAATTAGATCACAAGGATAATAGGAAAAACGAGTCTAAGTGAGCGAGAGTCGTTAGAGGAGTTTTGAAGGAGACTAGATTCGAGAGAATTAGTGAGCTTTAGTTCAGGAAACCAAGAATTGGTTAATTAATCAGTATTCAATTCATTGGTCGATCTGTGGTGAACCGACGTACTAGGTTTGATATTAATATATTTTCGTGTCTAATTCTTTCTTTAGAAACCATTAGTTCAATAAATAAAACTCAATTCAAAGGCCCCTTACGGCAGAATAACTTTTTAGAGTTAGTAGAATTTTGTTGCTTCCCTGTGGAATCGATCCATACTTCCCTGTCTACATTAGTAGAAGTTGTAGGTTATTTTTGATAGGTATACGACTGTCCCTCATCAAAATCCCGCGCATTTAAAAAAAATAAAAGAGTACAATATAATGTCTTGTACCCCGATTAGAAGTTACAATAAATATACCCATAACTCTCCCCATTGTTCATACTCATGGTATATATGTTCTAAGAGTTTTGGTGTGAATCCTCTTTCACTTTATGTGATTAACATGTTTAACAGTTGTTATGAGTCACACAAAAACCACATAGAAGTTTACATGACAACTAGCAACACCATATTAATTATCTTGATTATAATGTGATTCTAAGATTAATTTTGTGTGTCCTTTATTTAACAAAACTTTTCCTTTACCACACAATAACTGTGAGTTGCTAACTTTTGCTCATTTGCTTCTATTAAATATGTGAATAAATATTCACTACCTTTGTTGTTGATCAAGTAATTAATCAACTAAATTGCTTTTCTTTTTTTTATTGACTATTTACCAAAACTTCCAAAACAATTAACATTCCATTTTTTATGATGTAATAATAATACTATAAATACGGAATGTCAACTTGATAAACAAAGAATACTTTTCATACAATCATGCTAACATAACTTCTCATGCAAATCATCTCAAGTCAACCAAGCTTCAACTTTTATGGCTATAACATAGAGCATGGAAATCAAACAAATCTAGCATGAACTCTATTAACATAATTGCCTTTAGTACCTACGTACCTTGTGTTATAACAATGATCCGCACTACTTCTAGAAATTACTCAACTCGAATTCTCCTACATAGAAAAAAATGGAAACTAATTAAAAGCCATGTTGACTAACCTCTACAACAACTCTAAACTAACTATTTACGTTAGAAACTTGTCCAAAATCTTCCCTATATGGTCTCTATTCAATTCCATACTTTTTTTAATATTTCCCTTGCAAAACACCTAATTTTCGATACTTTTCTAAAAATGACAGCTTTATAAAGTTGCTTATAAAGTCCTTAAAACCTTTCTAAATATTATAATTTAGCCCTAAAACATTAGATTCATGTCCTAATTAAGATCATCATATAATATTTTGGTGTATTTTAAACAATTATAACTTATTATTTCATGTATTACTATTTTTATTATGCATGAACACATGTTAATATAAATTTACAGCAATAAATTTTAATTCAAAACTCATCAAAATCCTTTTAAAATTTTATATATTTCAAGCATTTTCACTTTTAAAACCTTACACAAATCATCATACTTATAAACTATGTATTAAAATAATTTTTCATGCTCAAAAACATGTTCATAATATTTTTACTTTTAATTTTCATGCTTTTAAAAATTTGATAGCAATATTAAAATACTTTAAAACCTTTAAAAACAAATCTTAACTTCATAAAATCATCACAAATTAATTCTACAACAACTTATATTTATGATCATAATATGAAAGTTTAGAGTATTAAAAATCATAAAACTAATAATTTTCATAACTTTATAAACCCTAATTTTTATAATTTCATGAGAAAAGTTTTAAACATGAATATTAATTTCTAAAACATGATCATAGACTATAAAACATGATTAAAACTATAAAACATGCTTAAACATAATTATAAAACATGAATTTAACCAAGATTGAATTCAAAAGAAAAGAGGAGAAAAAAATTTTTTTATTTATTTTTATTTTTTAATAGGTTCTAAAAATACCAAGAAGGGGAGGAGGTTGGCCGGCGAGCAAGGGCCAACGAGTAGCAGTGGTGGCCGGCGTTAAGGGGCACCGGCGTGCAACAGTGGTGCCGGCGAGCAGCAATGGTGTCCGGCGAAGTGAGAGGGTGGCGAAGGAAGCTTCGAATTTTTTTTTTTTTTCAGAAATTCCTCTTTTTTTTTTCTTTTTGAAATTCTGGTTTTATGGCTTATTTATAGGCCCAAGTTAGGTTTTGGTGAAATTACATAAGTAACCTTAATGTTTGAAATTACTTTTGTACCCTTGTTTTAAAACAATTAAGGAAACATTGAAAATTCTAAAATTAGAAACTTCTTAAAATATTTAATAAAATTTAAAGTGACATAAAATTAACTTATAAACTTTATAAAACATATAGATAATTACTTTAAGTCTCAATTAATTAAATTTTGTTTCTTTAATTAATTTATTTTGCTTAATTTTTCAATAAAGACACTAAAAATACTCAAATAAGATATGAAATCAAATTCTTATAATATGTAAAAATACGGGGTATTACATTCTACCCTCCTTAAAAGAAGTTTCATCCTAAAACATTGTGTAAATTATTGTATGGAACTTGAATATAGACTACATTTCTTTCAAAACTCTTCGTTTTTATCCTAAGTTGTTGTAGACTTTAGGCACTTACTTAGACATTTCCTTAACAACTTTAGGAAACAAATATAAAATTTTCATAAAACTTTGCTAAAAGACGTAAAAATTTGAAAAATTTAAGGGGAAAAACACGTGAAATTCTATCACACTCTACCCTTTTAAGAATCGAGTTACGTCCCCGTAACTCTACTAACATGAAATAACTCTGAATACTTCTCCCTCATCATATCCTCAACTTCCCACGTTGCTTTTTCAGTTTCTTGGTTAGACCACAACACTTTCACTACTTTGATGCTTTTCCTTCCAGTATCACAAACCCTTACTATCAATTATTTTGATTGGTTTCTCTCCTTAAGTTAAACTTTGGTCTAACTCTATCATTTCAGGTTGCAACACATGTGACTTATCCAGTACATACTTTCTTAATTGAGACACAAGAAAGACATTGTAAACTTCGCTCAACTCCATTGGTAGCGCTAGTTTATAAGCGACCTTTCCAATCCTTTGCAAGATCTTGTAAGGTCCGATGTACTTTGGGCTCAACTTTCCTTTCTTCCCAAACCTCATCACACCTTTCATAGGTGATACTTTTAGTAGCACCTTATCTTGTCACCAACTTCAAACACTACTTCTTGACGCTTTTGGTCTGCATAGGATTTCTGCCTATCCTGTGTAGCTTGAATCTTTGCTTGTATCACCCTTACCTTATTGGTAGTTTTGATCTCCAATCAATTGAGGTCCTAGAATTACTGTCTCACTTATGTCACTCCAACATAAGGGACTTCTACACTTCCTTCCATACAGGGCCTCAAAAGATTCCATGCCAATAATTGCATGGTAGCTATTGCTATATGAGAATTCGATCAAATCCAATCAATCCTCCCAAGTTCCTTGAAAATCCATTATACAATCGCTCAGCATGTCCTCTACTGTCTATATGGTTCTCACTGTTTGTCCAATGGCTCCTGGATGGAAAGTTGTACTTATTTTCAACGTTGTACCGAAGTTCTCCTATCTGACAAGATATCTTTTGGAACTCCATGTGGCCTCACAACATGCTTTATGTAAGCCTTTGTAAGTTGGGTTCCATCTTCCAAGTCTCCTTCATCAGTATAAACACCACTGATTTAGTAAGCCTATCCACCACAACCCATATGGTATCATTTTGATTCATTGATTTTGGCAAGCAGGTTACAAAATCCATTGAAATGCAACCCCACTTCCATCCTTGGATTTTAAGTGGTTGAACCTCTCCTTGTGGCTTTTTATGCTCAAATTTTGCCTTCTGACAGGTAAGACACTTACTCACAAACTCAGCTACTTCCCTCTTCATTCTAGGCCACCAATACACCTTCTTCAAATCCTAATACAGTTTATCACCTCCGGGGTGAACTAAGTATGGTGTATTATGACCTTTCTCCATAATCTTCCTTCTAAATTCTTCGGATTTTTGCGGCACACACCACCTTCCTTTATACCTCAAACTTCCATCTTCATGGATTTTGAACTCCATAGCCTTTCCTCCCTTCAATTTCTCCTTTATTCTATCCAGTTTCACATCTCCATCCGGGTTCTCCCTAATCTTCTCAAACACTGTTGGTTGGATACTAAGATTACAAAGTATTCCTTCCAACAATCCCTCTTTCACTATTTACCAATTCATCCTTTCCCTGTCTCTACACAGTTCGTCAGCGACCACAAAAGAATTCACTCCATGCTTCGTTTTATGACTTAGAGCATCCGCTACCATATTGGCCTCCCCTTCATGGTTTTAGATATCTAAATCATAATCCTTGATCAACTCAATCCATATCCTTTGTCGCATGTTCAAATCCTTTTGAGTGAAAAAGTATTTTAAGCTCTTGTGATCCGTGTAGATTCTACATTTCACTCCATACAATTAGTGCCTCCATATCTTCAAGGCAAACACGATCATTGCTAGCTTGAGATCGTGGGTGGGATAGTTTGCTTCGTACGAATTTAACTATCTCGAAGCATACGCAATCACCTTTTTATTTTGCATTAAAACACATCCCAAACCATTTTTACAAGCATCGCTATGCACGTCATAAGAACCACTCCCATCTGGCAAAGTCAGCATTGGAGCTGTATTCAAACGCTCCTTTAGAGTCTGGAATGCTTCCTCACACTTACTCCAAACAAACTTACAGTCTTTCTTCGTTAATGACGTCATCGGCTTAGCGATCCTTGAAAAGTCCTTCACAAACCTCCTGTAGTATCCGGCTAAACCCAAGAAACTTCGCACATCTGACACATTCTTAGGTGTAGGCCACTCTTTCACTGCTTCTATCTTGGCTGGATCTACTTCAACTCCTTCTTTTGACATAAAATGTCCCAAAAATCGGGCTTTCTCCAAATCAAAATTCACACTTTGAAAATTTGGCATACAGCTTATTCTCCCTCAGCGTCGTCAAAATCGTCCCTAAATGTCCCACATGCTCCTCCTTTCTCATAGAGTACACCAAAATGTCATCAATAAACACTACCACAAACTTATTCAAAAATTGTTGAAAGATCCTATTCATTAAGTCCATGAAAATTGCTGGCGCATTTGTCAACCCGAAAGGCATAATAGTGAACTCATAGTGCTCATATCTCGTGTAATACCCCATATTTTCACGTACTTTAAAGAGTTATATTCATATTTTATACGTATGTTTTAAAGAAAGGAAATTAAAATAAATTTTAATCAAAGCAATTATTTTACGTTTATAAATAATATTTCATGTTTTATTAAATATTTTGAAAAGTTTCTAGAAAGTGAATTTTTAGAGTTTCCTAAATTGTTTTAAAACAAGGGCATAAAAGTAATTTCAAACATTAAGGGTATTTATGTAATTGTACCAAATCCTACTTTGGGGCCTATAAATACCCCTTAAAACCCAAATTTTTAGATTTAATTTGCAAACTTCAAGTTTTAGGATTTCATAAGTTGAGAGAGAAAAAGAAAAAAAAAATCTTCTTCTTTTCTTTTTAATTCAATCTTGGAAATTCATGTTTATAATTATGGTTTATCATGTTTCTATAGTTTTAATCATGTTTTTATAAAGTTATGATTTAGTTTAAAATATGAATTTATTGTTTGATCATGAAATTTTAGATTAGGGTTTATGAAATTATGAAATTCATGATTTTATGGTTTTTAATGTTTTAAACTTCAATATTATGATCATGAATTGTTGTTGGGTGAATTTATGAAGTTTAGATTGCTTTTTAAAGGTTTAAAAGTTAAAGTATATTGCTGTCCAAATTTTACAATCATGAAAATCAATGGAATAAATATTATGAACATGTTTTATCTTATGAAAAATTATTCTAAAGCATAGATTTGATTCATGATGATGTTAGTGGATTGTAAAAGAGTTTTATTATGAGTTTATGACGTTTAGATGAGTTTTTAATGAGTTTTAGATAAATAAATAAAGCTGTAAATTTTTATTAACACATGTTTATGCCTAATAAAAATAGTAGCATGTGACATAGTAAGTTATAATTGTTTTTAATGCGTCTAAGTATTGTATATTGATCTTAGGACATGACTATAGTGTTTTATGATCAAAATATGATATTTGGAAAGGTTTTAGAGTGTTTCTGAGGAATTTTACAAAGCTACCATTATTGGAAAATTACCGAAAATCAAGTATTTTACAATGGAAAAAATAAAATAAAGTATGGAATTGAATAGAGACCATATAGGGAATGTTTTGGAGAAGTTTACAATGTACAAAGTTAATTAGTTTAGAGTTGTTGTAGAAATTAGTCAATAAGGTTTTAATTTAGTTTCGGTTTTCCCTATGTAGGAGACTTCGATCTAGTTGACTTCTAGAAGTTGTGGCGGATCACCACTACAACACAAGTTACGTAAGTACTAAAGGCGTACATAGAAATTAGAATTCATGCTTGGTTGATCTTCTATGATATGTTGTTGCTGTTGCTTGATTTGATTGTGAATTGACATGTATGACAAGTTTATGAAAGTATGAGAATTTATATTGTTTTGACATTCCACATTTACAGTAATATAAATTTTTCAAGATTGAATTGGAATGTTATAATTAGTTTAGAGTTGGCTAATAGCTTAATAAAGAAGAAAGGAAGTTATTTAAGTTGATAAGTTGCTTAATCAACAAGAAAAGTAGTTTGTGAATTTTTTTTCACATAAATAATAGAAGTTAATGAGCAAATATTTTTTATACAAGTTGTCACTTACAGTTTAATGTGTGGTCAAGGAAAAAGGTAAATAGCTAGCCACTCACAGTTTAATGTGTGGTCAAGGGAAAAGGTAAATAGCTAGCCACTCACAGTTAATGTGTGGTAAAGGACATTTAGTTTAATTAAACTACACACAAGATAGTTAAATCAGTTAAATCACGTAAAGTGAAAGAGGATTCGCACCAAAACTCTTAGAACGTAAATACCGTGAGTACGAACAATGGGGGGAGTCTTATGGGACAGTGATATATGACTTCTCATTGGGGTACAAGACGTTGTACTCTTTTATATTCTTAATGCACTGGAATTCTGTCAATTTATGTGACATAGGTAATACCTTCTTAAAGTTGCTCCCAAGTTGGTGCTCAATAGGGCGATTTTATAGGAAAGAAAACCCGTTCGATGCGAAATCCAAAGTTAAATATAATAATTTATTTGTTTAAGTTGAGTCTATGCACAGGTGAAGAGTTGTCAACGGTAAGATGTATGTATGTTTTACTTTAATTTTATTTTGATCATGATGCATAGTCTTTAGTAGTTATGTACTCAACTTTGCTGACTGTTTGTTTTGTGTGCATGGCTTTGTCTTGGATTTGGCCCTACAATGACCCACTTGTTGGCGAGTAGTTGTCTAGAATAAGAGGAAGCTACATGTACAAGTGGGAATAAGTCATTCATGCTGGGCTGGAGTGAGAGTGCTTGCATTGTAGTCTCCGTAGTTCCCTAATTTATTTGCTTATGGATAGAATTAACTATTGTTGCATGTTTTTATTTCTGAAGTTTAAAGTTTTGGTTTTGAAGGGTCGTTAATATGGTTCTGAAGTGTAATAAAGTTTCAAGTTGACTTTCTTTTGGTTGTTGTTTTGATTTTAGTTTTGGGATTGTTTTTGAGTTCAAGTTTTCAATTGGTTTTGGTTTTAGAAACTTCCGCTGTAGTACTTTGATAAATGCCTTAGCCGTTGCGATAATGCTTTGGTTTTTCCTTTTTATGTAGGAGTTTTAATAATTACTATTCTCTATTAATTATAATATGTTTTCCGGAAAAATCTAGAGAGGGAAGTTAGGAAATTCCAGGGTGTTACATCTCGTACGAAAAGTCGTCTCTGGTATGTCCTCATCCGCAATCCTCAATTGATGGTATCCTGACCTTAAATCGATATTTGAGAACACATCAGCTCCTTTCAACTGATTAAACAAGACATCATTCCTTTGTAAAGGGCACTTGTTCTTGATCGTCACCTTGTTCAAATCCCTATTGTCAATACACAACCTCATGCTCCCGTCCTTCATCTTCATAAACAGCACTGGCGCTCCCCAAGGTGAAGCACTAGGCCTAATACAACCTTTTTCTAACAAATCCTGTAGTTGCTTTGAAAATGGGTACCGTTCCTGGAACTAAGTCTATGGTGAAGTTGATTTCTCGCTTCGATGGCAATCCTGAAATATCCTCCGGAAACACGTCCAGGAAATCCCTCACTACCTCAATGTCCTCTGGTTGAGAAGACTCTACGTGATCTACATCCCTCACACTACAAAAGTAAATTGGGAAACCTTTATTCACACATCGATCAAACCACGTCATTGACACTATTTTGTTGTGTTTTGGCCTTCCTGCCCTCTAATAGCTCACCTTCTTACCCTTTTTAACTAACGAGATTCTCTACGGCTCACACAAAATCTCAGCCTTGTGTTCACACAACCAATCCAGCCCTAGGATCACTTATAAGTCACCGAACTCAAACTCGATTAGGTTAGCCTTAAACTCCACTCCCTCTATCTCAATCAGAATATCCAAAAATCTCTTTGAACACTGTACTTCTTGTCCTGATGGTAACACTATTGGCATATCTATTTTATCTACTTTTCCCAATATATGCATTAACTTTTCCAAAATTTTAGTAGATACAAAAGAATATGTTGCACCAAAATTAAACAAAACTTTAACAGGAAGAGAGTGAATAGAGAAAGTACCAGTAATCACATCCTTACTAGCATCTGCTTTACTCCATGCCATCACATTCAGCTTTCCAGCATGCGAGGTCTTAGCCTGGCCTTCTCCATTGCCACTTCATTCCTATTCCCGGCTTGTTGCATTCCCTTTCCTACCATATTTCCTTGGAAACCCTTCTGCTAACTTCCTATTGAATTTCCCTTGAATTGTGACCCTTGTCCTTCCTTTCCCTTGCCCTAGGAGAAACACTCATACTCACAATGTCCAAGCTTGCTACACAAACGGCAATTCACCAGGTTTCCAACAAAATACTTGCCTGGATGATTGTTAGGACACTTCTTGCAGAAGTACACTCGACCACCTTGATTAGCCGTTTGCACCCTATTCCCATTTCCATTGGCAGGCTTTCCAAAGTTGCCTTTATTCCCCTATAAAATGTTGTTGAAACGAGGCTTCTTAAATCCACCATGACTCCCTTGTTGGTTAAAGTTTCCCCCACTATCCTTTATTTTCTCCCTTGTTTCACCTTCTTTCAGCATCTCCTTCTTCTTTTTGTCTAAGGCATATAAGTGTGTAGCTCTATCATATAACTCATCCAACGACTCAAAAACTTGCCCGGCTAGTCGCAACTCAATCTCTATGAGCAACCCTCTCTCAAAACGTTTAGCCTTCAGCTTCTCCCTTGCTATAGCGTCCTTAGTAAACCTAGACAAATTTATAAACTTCGAGTAGTACTCAGTAACCGACATACTCCCCATCTTAAGCTCCAAAAACTCATCAGCTTTCTGCTTTTGAAGTAACATAGGATAAAACTTGTTGCGAATTTTCTCCTGAAACACAGTCCAATTGAATCTTGGCAACACCCTGATCACAGCTTCATTTTGTGACCACCAAAGATCCGCTTCTCCCCTTAGGTAGTAAACTGCATGGTTTACCTTGGATTCTGCTGGACACTCAACTGCACCAAAAAGATTGTTGAACTCTCTCTGCCCTCCCTCTAAAACAGTTGGATTGGGCTCTACTTGGTATGTACGCGGCTTGCTTTGAGCAATTTTCTTGAAAAGTTCCCCAGCGGGGTCGCCTCCATTACTATTTCTATAGCGGCTAACTATTGAACTGCAGTAGCCAATTGTCTCACTACGTCATTCAGCTGATTGTTGTTACACTCAGCCATCCTATTTCTCATGTAGAGGAAAAGACCTTTTTATTAAACTACGTCTAACTCTAAGTTAGAACAATAGAAAGCTTATAATTTAGCATGAAAGCACCTTTTCAACTCGTCTCATAAAGGAAATCTCCATTCCTTTAGAGCGAATGATTCACTTAGTTTAGATTGTTTACACAACCATTCAAGTAAAATAAAGTACATGATAAAAAAAATTCCCTGGTTTTTCTCTACTTGAGATACAATTCCATAAACTGACTCATTTTATTCCTTTGTTATCATAAGAGTTCTCAAATGCTTAGTTTTCTAAAAGTTTCTCATTGCTTACTACCACTTATTCTCAGAGGAAATAATAATCTAAAAGGTCCAACAACCCCTAAACATCAACTATAGTAGACAGCATAAATTAAACTAAACTCGTGTTCCCAGCAAAGAATTTCAAACATTAACATAATCATGCTTGTCCCTAGACATCAAATATTTCTCAGGTGTGAACTCAAGATCATTCTCAAAGTCATCTTCAACATCATCCTCTTCGGGATCAAGTTCATTTTCTGCTTCTTCAGAATCAGTCACTAGGTCCACAAACACTAGTATCATTGGATCTGGATCCTCAATCTCATAGCATGAACTATCCTTCGACTCATAACCTGAAGAACCTGAAGCAGCTTCATTTTCATTCATTGCAGCATTCTCTTGATCATTTGGGACTGGTGTGTGTGGGGACTCCTTGGCTGAACTTGACTTCAGAAACTCTTGTTCCTTCTTTCCAATATAGTCTTCTAAGTACCTTCAATCACAACCCCGTTGACCATTCCGATCTCTATACTTAACATAATTCGGTAGTCCTCCAACAAAATGAAAGTTATCGAACTTCGCCTTTTTATCTCCCAGTATCGTGGAGGCTAGGAAAACAACTCACAATCAAAGCTGACACACGATCAGGTTGATCCCACTCCTTTTGATTCAACACTGCACAAACAATAGAAATGAATCTTCCACACATATTGAGGTGGACTTTCATAGTCCTTTTTCTCCAAAGTGCCCAACTGAGTCTCCTTATTAGGTAAATGATCCAGCATCCTACAACGACATTTAAAACTAATGGGCCATCCTTTCCACACAAAAAAACCATGCTAAACAGCTCCATAGCATGAGGTTTGGTGGCTAACAAACAATTTCTTCTACACATAACTATCCACATAAGCAACATTTTCAAACATTCACTTAAATGCATGAAAGAAATAAAATCTATCCTACATGCCCAAACTTCGTACCCAATCTCACCACATGTTATGAAAGCATTAATACATAATAACATACCTTAACACATTGCTTACCTACATATTTAAGTAATTAAAAACATTTTATTTTTCAAAACTTTCTGTTTTTGAAAATTACAATTTTTAAAAATTTTCCATTTTTTTTAGTAACTTACTAAAATAAGAAATTCCTTTTTCCCCAAAATAAAACTTAGTGTACCCCCAAAATAGTAAATTTTTTACTTCAAAAACTAAGCTCTGGTAACCACTTTGTAACAACCTGGAATTTCCTAACTTTCTCCTGTTACTTTCCAAAAATATAATATAAATCAAGTAGAAAAATAATAATAAACATCGATGTTCATAACATAATATTTTGGGATTTTCCATTTGGTACCCCTGAACTTTGCTTTTCCATTTGATACCCGATTTATTTTTTGTTTCCACATGGTACCATTGTAATTTTAATATAGTCTATACGGTAACATTTCTTCAAATTTGCTTTGTATTTTTTTGCTTACGTGCCATAATTTGTTTCATTAAGGTTAGAAGGAATATTTAGGCCCTAAAAGATTAAAAAATTATATCAAAATTGGCCAAATTAAAAAATATTTAGAATGCCTCAATTTGCGTGAAGAAAAAATAATTCGGTTTGCATATTTGAATTTGTTTTACACAAAATTATCCGGCTAAGATTTTAGTGGGTAATTTTTGTCCTTAGGAGTCAATTATGATGTCGGAGTCAAGAAAAGTGGACTAAAAATACCTTAAACTAATGCATTATTTAATATAATGCTACATTTTAGACTAATTAAAAGTATAATGGTACCGTATGAAAATCAAAAAGAAATTGGGAACCAAATGAAAAAGCCAAAAGTTTAGGAATACCAAATAGAGTTGGTAATAAAAATTGGGCTCATCCAATATATTGTTTTTAATTTTACTCATCATTAATCATCAATGTTCATAATATAATATTTTTAATAATTTCAACATTACAGTAAATGTGATTAATTGATATTGCACACTAAAATTCACCAACACGGTCTCTTCACTAGTGGGGAAAAAATGTTTATTACGGAGTACCTAACTTTGTTTTTGGACTAGTACTAGTAGTAACATTTATAGAGTATTCCGAATAAAGACGTTAATAGTATCATCTTTTTTTAAGAAATGATATTAATGTTTCTTGAAAAAGAAAAAAAAACTAGCAACAAATTTGTTGATTACGGTCGCCAAATTAGCTTTTGTGGACAATTAGATAGCAATAACAAATTGACATGTCATACACACACAAGCAAATAAAACGGAATCTTCAATTCAAATTCACCCTGTCTACACGATTCTATATTAAACAACCAACAATAATAATAAACTTTATTATATTTTACCTTTTTTTATTAACTTCCCTTAAACTTCCTATATATAAGGAGGTTGTAGAATCATATTTTTGTTACTAAAACAACTTTCCAATAAATTTGGGTTATTAGTATAAAAAGGGTTTCATTTTTTGCGATTTTATTTTATTTATTTTTATTGTCAAAGAAATTAAAGATAAATGGGAAAATGGGCAATAGCAGTACATGGTGGAGCGGGTGTAGACCCAAAACTACCATTGTATAAACAAGAAGAAGCCAAAAAATTACTTGGTCGTTGTCTTAATATTGGCATTTCTGCTCTTCGTTCTAATCTTTCCGCCATTGATGTTGTTGAACTTGTTGTATGTTCTTTCTTCCTCTCTTTCTTATTATCCTTGATTTTTTTTATTTTTTATTTTTTTGTTTGTTGTTTGTTTGTTTTGGGTTGTTATTGATTTTTGTTGCATGCTTTATATGTTGATTAATTTATTTTTACTCTGTTTTTGGGGTTTATTTGTTGAACCTTGCTGTATTTCTTATTGCTCTGTAATTTACTTGCCTTTCCACTTATCCATGTTTGATTGTTGTATTTTTTTTTAATTTTTTTTTTATTTGCTACTATTAGACACCATAATACGGAGTAGTAGTTACTAAATAAAATAAAATAAAATAAAACATTAATGATCATATCAATACATAAAATGCTACTAGTACATAAATTAATTAATAATTGTAACTTTTTTTACTCTTTTCTTGCTTTTTTTTTCTGCTGATGTAATCTTTCATTTGATCCATCCAAATATTTTTCTATATATATACTTCCTCGGTTTTTTTTTTTTTTTTAATTTTCTACATTGAATTAAAAACTGTTAGAGCTTTTTTAGTTCAATATAGTATGTAAAAAAAAAATCCATAGTAGTGTAATTGTCAAGTTAAACATTACTATACCTTTTTCTTTTTTTTAGTGATGATTCGTTGATTTGTTTTTAAAGTGTGGAATAAATCATTATGATGCCTTTTACTCTACATTGTAATTTAACAAAAACTTTTTTTTTTTTTGTTTTTAAAGATGTGCCTTTTTTTTACTTGCTACACTCTTTTGCATATGCCAAAACCTAACTTATAAAATAAATATCTCGAGTTTGGTATAATAAAAAATTATAAAAATTGTTTTCAGAAAATATACATCGTGATGAATCGAACAAGATCCATATGATTATGTTTTTTTTGTTACGTATTAAACATAAAAAATTAGTTAAAGTTACAATGTGAATGGTGTCAAAAATCATTTTACAACAACTAAAAAAGGAGGAAGTAATTGTTCTTCTAGTCAAACAACCAAAATTTAAGGCTCAGTTTTTTTGACTGAAATAGAGTTGAACTGAACGGAATTGAATTATTGAACCGAAATGACCTGAATTAAATTGAAGTAGACTGAAACGAGTAGTAATTATAATAGAGATGAGATACGTTGAACTGAAGTGAAATGAAATAAAATGAATTGAGTTTAGCTGAATAAAACTAAATTGAACTAAAATGAATAGAGATGAAATAAACCGAACTAAAATGTCAAAAATTTAAGTCTAAAAGAATTACTGAACCGAAGTGACTTAAATTAAAGTGGAGTGAAACAAGTAATAATTATAATAGAGATGAGCTGAATTAAGCTGAAGTGAAGTAAAATAAAATGACTTGAATTAAACTGAAATAAATTAAAATGAATAAAGATGAAATAAACTGAACTAAAATGTCAAAAATTTAACTTTAAAAAACATTAGAACAAAGTCTAAGCCTTCAGTTGTACTCGGTATTATAGTCCGTATTATGTAGTAGTACATGCATCCACCCGCTTCTTGTGTAGATTTTACTGATTCTTGATCATTTATTGCGCTCTGCAATTTGTCTGTTACATTTTCTAATAAAGAGGAGCAATTTCAGGAGTATCCTCTCAAAACCAAATATACGAGTGCCTAAAATTTAATATACCCATGCAAAGTTTTTTTTTTTTTTTTTTTTTTTTTTTTTTT
>PYUH01000047.1:686448-703577 GCA_016808085.1 Suaeda aralocaspica
ATACTCCTTCTTTCCTAACACACTTCTTTGGTAATCACAATAAAACCGAATTTTCCCAACAATTTGTCCCACATATTCATAATCTTTCTTTTCCAAGGTTCCTATTTCCGAATTCTTATTAGGCAAGTTGGCCAACATCCTGCAAAGCCACTTACAGATTCTAACAATTAACCAACCCAGCCAAGAAACAAAACAACAACAAACCATTTCTCAAAAGAAAAGGATTCAATGGCTAACAAACAATCTTTTCTACACATAACTAGTCACATAAAACAGTCAACTAGAAAACAAATATCTTTGCATGAAGGAAGAAAATAAATCTATCCTACATGCCCAAAAACTTCCTACCCAATCTCACCACATGATTGTAAAGCAATAACACATAATAACGTACCTTAACTCCTTGTGTACCTGCACATGTAACAAACAAAACCTTTTTNAAACCATATATTCAATATCTTTATCAACAAAAAAAGTAAACATACATTATATTTTCTGATAATGATATAGGCATAGCTAAAAAATTATGAAGTATATAAATCATTATATATTTGAAGCCAACTATCACCAATATATACTATATAATTCTTTTAAACTTTTTATCGTAAAATTGCAAAATATTTTGTGGATATCTCAATAAATATCTTACTGTAATACTCTTATTTGTTCATTTACCATTTTAGTTTTTGACAAAATTAAATTTAACTAATATAATTACAATATTTTAAATTTTGACAAAAAAGCAAGGTAAAACAAATTAAAGAATTATTGAAATGAAATTTTATCAAATGTTAGGGGAAATATTTCCAAAAAAAAAAAATTTCGGGGCTACGCCCGAGAACCAAAACAAGTTTAATTTAAAGGGGACAAACGGGCTGAGTTCGTAGGTGGACAGGTGGGTGAATGGATATTGTTACTTTTTGCCAAAAAAAAATGTTAATGACTTTTTTGACCCTAATTTATTCCTCAATTTGATTGATAAAAAATCTGGTGTCCCTAACTTTAGGCTTGAGCATCGAACGGATATCCAATCAAAAATTTCGGAAAATCAATATTTGTATCCGTATCCAAAATTTTCGGATATTTGTATTTGATATCCAGTACTTTTCGAATTAGATACTCCGGATATCCTATTTCTAATTTTGCTTTCATAAAATAAAACATATATATTTGCAACACAAGAATACGGCAAGGCAATATAAGTGCCAAATAAAAGAAATGAATATGTTATATCTTGTCTAGCAGCAATCGCAATCGCACAGAATAACATAATTTTTGTAGAAGTACTTTATAAGATTCTTGAGTTTACTAATTTATTATACCCAAAAATCAAAACTTCATAGGAATGACCTATAATTTTTGGTAGATTCAGTACATAAAAGTTGATATCCGATATCAAAAAGTTTCGGACATCCGGTTCAATATAAGAAATTTCGGAAATTCGGATATCCAAAAATGCCAAAAGTGATATTTGAATAGGTATTTGATATCCGCCTTTTCGGATCGGATATCCTAAAAATCGGATCAAATACAGATTGGATTTTCGGATTTTCAGATTTTCAAATATTTTTGCTCAGCCCTACCTAACTTGTGTACCACAATGTGTGAGGCATTACATATTATTAGTCCACTTCATCAATAAAGTAAAAGAGAGAAATTATTTTTGATTTTTCTTTTTACATACAGAATAAAATTAAAAAGTGATTATTTTTATAAGGTGGACGAATTTAATTTGGTGGCACACGTTTTTTGAAAATCGACTATACACCCGGATGTATATCTCGAGATATACACTCGGTTTAATACGGATAAAATATTCGATGTGTTTTATAAAACATTCAATGTATTTTACAGATTTTAGTATATTTATGCTTAAAAACCTAATGTTTTACAAAAAAAAAAAAAAAAAACATGTTTTGTGGATAGCAAGATTATATTTATTGTTGTTTGCATTACATCTAATGTTTTATAAAACAACATTTATCTTAAAAATGTTGATCTTAAATGAATGATACTACTCCGTATATTAGATTCATATCTCACCATACATTTACATTTTTCAATCTCCATTCTCTCACTAATTAACATTCAAACTTAATTTTCTCTCATCCCCCCTCTTTCTTTCTCTTTAGTTTCCCTTTCTCTTTCATTCTCTATGTAGCAACCAACAAACTTTTTTTTTTCTCTCTTTCTAACCTACAATTTTTTGTCTAACAAGTCTCTTGTAATACTGTCTAACGGTAATACCATCAACTATTTGTACATTTTCTTTAACTATTGGGTTTATTGAATTAAATAATATATTTTTTTGTCTAACTATCTAGTGGTCTTACGAAATAAGACCGTCTTATTTAAATTTTTGTATTTTTTGTCACTTGTACAAATTAACTATCGATGTTCTAGAAATTTTGTCATGATATGATGATATAAGATCAAGAAATGAATTGAAGCCTTCAATTTTTTTTATGAGTAGTTAAATCTAGAGGATGAAAATGTATACAAAGGTTAGTTTGATTCAAATTAGTTTGATTCAAATTGTGTAATTATTACATATTTTATAAGAGACAATATTTTGTTTCAATACTTTTATGTTTTGTAAATTTCATTTTTTGATAATATGTTGCAATGCATATTTTCTAAGGTATTACTATTGTTCTATAATAACAATTATTTGTTCAATACTTGCATGGTATAATACTCCATGTACAATAATATATAACAAGATGTTCAATAATAATTACAAGATATTTTGTTATATATTACTACATGTTTTTCTTATCTATAATAATATTTTATAATATATGAGATAATATTCCACATTCTATAACTATTACGGAATGTTTTTTTAATGATTACCCTATGGTCCGATGTTCTATATACGATACATAATTGTACATGTTCTATATATTTGATTTATTATTTTATACGACAATACTACTTGTTCTTTATTTAATAACTACAATTTGTTTCTTTTTTATTTTCCACTTTAGTTGCATGTCCTATGATTTTTATCTCTTATTTTATCTATAAGATCGTAATTATTTTTGCTTTCATTTATTGTTCTATTATAGAACACTTTATGTATAATACTATATGTTTTATGATAACTACTGTATGTATTATAATATATACAACATAAATTACATGTTTTATTTATTATATGAATATGAAAATCTTAATATGCTAGAAAATGCTTTTTCATCCAAATACTTCAAATTCAGTCTTTGAGATCTTAGTTCAAAATTTTACTTTACTGTATACAATATACATTATCATTTAAATTTTTTTAAAAACTGTATTTGTAAGTTTTGTTCTGTAAAATTAACTTATTGTTTTATAACAATGACTCGTTATTTTATATTGCGAAAAACAGATATATATGATGAGATATACACTCCGAGTGCACAATCTCCGGAGTATACACGTTTGTGGTTCAGGTTTATCATCCCCCGATGTTCCCCAGCTAACACCCGCGAAAGCAACGACTTACCACAATCACATTCACATTAAATCCTGAAATTCTGACGCACGTAGCAAAAAATCTAAACTACTATATTAAAATTATCGAAAACAATATTACAATATAAAAAATTAAATATATACAGCTAATTATTTTCCTAAAGAACCTATAAAATTCTCATCTTTTAATTTCATTCATCTTCTTCACATCATCATCATCATCATCATCATTCAATCAATGGAGCGTTCAGGTTATGGTAAAGATGGAATATACAGGTCACTTAGACCACAAATTACAATACCCAAAACTCCAAATCTTAATATGGTATCGTTTCTTTTTAGAAACGTTTCATCTTACTCTCAAACCCCTGCTTTAATTGACTCAATTTCAGGGGAAACTTTGAATTTTTTTTCAGTTTTAATCCATGGTTGCTAAGCTATCTAATGGGTTAACCCATTTGGGTATCCAAAAGGGTCATGTGGTACTTATACTTGCTCTGAATTCAGTCGAATACCCGATAACTTTTCTGGGTATTATTGCTACTGGAGCAATTGCAACTACTGTTAATCCAATTTATACTGTTTCTGAGATTATGAAACAAGTTGATGATTGTAAGCCTAAGTTGATTGTTACTGTTCCTGAACTTTGGGATAAAGTTAAGGGTCTTAATTTACCTGCTTTGATCATAGGTGAAAAGGGTAATGAGAATTTGGTTTCGAAGTCGAAAATTGTTTATTTTAATGAGTTTGTTAATGGGTATAATGCTGTATTTCCTGATGTAAAGATAAAGCAGAGTGATACTGCTGCATTGCTGTATTCATCAGGTACAACTGGTATTAGTAAAGGTGTGATATTAACTCATGGAAACTTCATTTCTTGCTCATTGATGATTAGAGATCATGTCATCAAACAATCAGTGATGACAATATCCATGCGCATTAGAGAAAGACTAGAAATTATAAAAATAGGTAGAGATTAGAGAAAAGGCTCTATACGCGTACCTGGAGAAGTTGTTGGTCTAATTGATTCAGTAAAGCAATCGTGCTGATAACGTGTTATAAACTAGGATTTTAGTAGAGAGTATTTGTGGGGAGGAGAATCGATCTGTTTTCTTATTCAGTACCAAATATATATATATACAAGCATAAACTAGGGTTTCCTGTAGAATAAACCCTAGTATCCAGAACATTCTAGATCATACCAAAGGGGTATAATGGACATCCATAAAATAATAATATTTTATAACAATTACTACTATTATTATTATTATTATTATTATTATCATCATTATTTTATTATCATTATCATTATGATGTTCATACTCACCATCATCATCCTAATACTAATCTTCATACTATTTTCGGGTTTCGAATTCTTGAAGCATTTCTCAAGATCGTTTTGACAATAGCACGTAAGCTATGTAGTATGAGGTCGCATTAAATCTTCATCCTCCAGTCTATTATCATCTTCAATCTCAAATCCTTAAGTTTTCATTGAGTTTTCTCTTAATATTCTTATTATTGTTGTTGTTGGCTTCATCCAAGTTAGCTCTCTGAACCCCATTTACCACCTCTATTTTCTTCTAATCCATGAAATATTGATTAATAATGGCCTGGGAGGTAATAAAACAAGTGAAATAGAAAGATTCTCATTTAGGCTTTTAACGTTTTCATGAGCATGATTACATGATAATGTAGCTTGTTAATATCCTTCATTTTTGAGCATGATTACATGTTTTAAAAAACTTTATAAGCATGATGACCTGAACTTTAAAGTTTCTTGCAAATGGCATGATGACATGCGCTTTTATGCTTTTCTAACATGTTTACATGATTTTATCGCTTTCCTTATTTTATGTGATTGTGGTTGTATGTATGCCATGATGACGACTTTTCACGTATATATAGGATAATAATAAAGACCGGGTTTGTGAAGTCAGATAAAATCACATGAGTCATACAGACTCAAATCTTGAATAGGTTAAACGCAACATAAATAAAGTGATTACTGAATCTAACTAATACGTGTGCATTAACTAAACTCGCCTAGTAAACACTCAAGTGTTGTGCCCTTTAGGTTAATCCTATTGTAATATTACTTGATATACTGTGATGATAATTACAAAAGTGATCTAGTAGAGAATAGCTCAACTTGGAGGTACCTCATCCCCGCTCCCACTAATCTGGTGAACGACCTAACCTTAGCAAAACTGACAGACCTCATATTAGCCGATGAGAACGTGGCTATTCGGGTACGTAAGACTTTACGGAGTGTGGTTGTTGGCCTTTACAGGAGTTTTGTTCTAAGCCAAGTGTACTCACCTTATGCGATGACCCTTCCCATTGTCTAAAGAACATAACAATGACTCGTAGACATATGGCCTTAGTGGCAGGCATCCACAACAAGTAAAATAAGATGCAAACATCTCTTAGACAAAGCATCACAACAGAAAAATACAAGAACATCAACGAAAACTGTTTAGCCAACATCCAAGACCGTACCATGGTCAACAAACCCTAATCTTCAATAAATCATCAACATATGTAAAAAAAACCCAAAATCAATCATAAAGCCTTTCACATAATCTCTTTAGAGATACTATTATATTCAATAAGCATTGAAATTAAGAATCATAATATCAAAACACAAACTTGGAAAACACATGAATAACAATTAATCTAATCAACACCGGATAAAAGCAAGTAAAAACTATATATATAAAGATGGCTAGAGAGATAATGGAGAAAAAAAGGTGTTACCAAAATCATAACTCTATTACCCTAGAAGACTCAACAATAGAGTTTTGTTGGTTTTCTCTACCTACTTTCTCTCTCCAACTACAAACCCTAGAAACTAATCATAAACATATGGAAATGAAATCATAAAAATTGATTTACTTACATGGGCTTCGATTTAAAAGTGCAAGATTCCAGGTCAAGAAATGAAATTAAAAAAAATAAAAATAAAATAAAACCTGAAGTTCTATTAGACTAATCAAATTAAAATTGCCATTATATACCAAGCCTGTAATCAGATTGCTTCAGTATAAATCCCATATGATATAATAATTTCAATAGCTTTCCAAAGGTAGGTCGTACGCCTAAAAAACAAAGTAACAAAAGAGTTATAGCCTCAGAAAGTTGAGCTGACAAAATAGGGAAAGTTGAGTAGTTGCTCCGCCCCTTGGAGCGATTGCTGTAAACCTGGAGCAGTCACTTTGAATTATCTTGATGGCTTCTCTATTTTTTTCTCTCGAGGTTGCTCGAGCCTTGGAGCAGTCGCTTTAAACTTTCTATCCCTTTTCCTGCACAATTTATCATTAAAAGCCATAACTCCATTATTTCTTGGTCAAATCAAGTGTGTGACCTATCATTTTGAATATATTGGAACAAATTTTTTTTAAGGAAAATAGATTAAGATCCAAATTATTCCTATTTTTAAAGATATTCTACTTTGAAGTTGACCTTCTCGCAACGGATTGTGAGCTAATAATGATCTTCAATTCTTTTCACTCTCCTTGGTCTTTAATGCTTCCGAATCTTCTTGTGATCACTATAAAGCCTCTAAGTAGCCTCCAAATGGTACCTAGTATCACAAATGAGCGTGAATCAAGGTAGTTTATTCAATTAAGCTTAAAAGAGAGCAAAACAACCTGAATATAATATAATATAATCAAACATTTATTCTGAAATTCCTTTGAATAACCTAAATCAATTGGTATAGGCTATAATTGGGACAAAATTAGGCAAAATGGGACATAAATCAAGGGTGAATTTCACTAATAAGTGGCCCTAAAATCCACTTATCATATATTTATTCTTTTAAAGTAGTGGAAATTAGCTTCTTCTTCCTTTTTTTAGTTTGGTTTTTACCATTGTTGATAATTATAGAACTTCACAAAAGCATAGTAGAACATCAAAAAATCTTTTTACTTGGAATACCTTCTTCATCAATATTAATATCAAGCTTCTAGTAACTATTCTCTTACCCTTGCACTCTTTATTTGTCAACTTAAATTCATGCTTTATTTTACTTAGTTTTCATGTTCCCAGTAAATAGCTTCAAAATTAATATTTAGGTCTTCTTATTGCTATAATCACTAGTACAAACTTGTTTATTTTCTATAATGTTGCAAAAATGAATCATACTTATATATGCTTATGCTTTCATAATGAATAATGAGTAGTTTAGTGCTATGGTGTGGGTGAAACTCTCACCTTCTTCAATGACATAGTGTCTTCTTAATAAAAAACGAGATTGGAGATGAATTGATAAGAATCAAGATGACAACTTCGAAGGTTTGGTGATGGCTTCAACAAATGATTCAAGTGTTGCGGAAATTATGGCTTATTGTGTTTCAAGGATTTTTGGTACATCAAAGACATCATCATTTGTGTGCATGGTGGCATACGTTACTTGATGACTTTGTTGAGCATGGAAAGTTGGGTGGAATTGGGGAATAAGATGGTTTTGCCTATGAGTTTTTTCCCACTGCACTTGCTAGGGTTTTTCTCATTTCAGGCTTTATTGCTTTCATTTCTTTTTGAGTCTTGGTCATCATTTTACACCTAGAAGACATGGGTAATGACTTCTTAAAGGTTTCTTGATTTAAAGATCGAATCCAGAAAGGTTTATTGAAGTTTTACACAAAATCTTGAAAATGGCGCAAATTAAGAAGCAAGTGGATTAGCGGAAATTGCATGTTTTTCGATGGTTGTTGGGTACTTGGTTTTGTGCGTGTTTCTTGGTTGCAAGTTTATGTTTATATTGTTTGTTAGTTAGTTGTTTAGGATAGAATCTTGATTCGTTAGGATTTGTTAGACTAGATAAGCACAAAATTTAGATAAGGATGAATTATTTTTGTTCCTATCGGATTTTTGTGAGTGTGTGGTATATGTGGCGTGTTTTTGAGTATTTAGGGAGTTTGTTAGAGTTTATTTAGTGTTTATTATGTTTTTAGAAGTTTGTTACTCCCTCCGTTCCTATTTGTTTGATACACTTTGACTTGCACATATGTCAATGCAATTGTTTGACCTTAAATATCTTTTGTTGTGTATATATAAAAATTATAATAATTACATATTAATAACTTACTCATTGAGACGAATCAAACAAGACCCCATATGATTATATTATGTTTTATATATTGAAAGGAATTTAAAAGATTCTCCCACCCTATAAATAGTGTCAGATTCTAAACGTATCAAACATTTAGGAACGGAGGGAGTAGTATTTTATTTGATGGTTTACTATAAATAACCTCAAATAACAAATGTAACAACATAGAGTTTATTGAATAAAACCATTGTGTTTTTACTTTTATTGTTTTTCACAAAAACAAATATTTTTGAGGAATTACGTATGAAATTTCAACCTAAGAGTTGGTGCTTTACTTTATACTCTTGTGAGGGTAATTTTAGGAATGGAAGGTGCATAACTTTAATCAATTCATAAAATTATTCGACCTAGATTCAATTTCTTGGTGCATTTCTTTAGAGGAATTGAAACTAGTTTTCTATCCCCTTGTTATGAATGGCGATTCTGCATCAAAATTCACATCAACTTTTGGTGCTTTCATTGAGACTTTTTTCATTATCACTCAACCTCAGGATTCATTGAAATCACTTATTTTATAACCATGTCAGATGATGAGGTGAATAACCCTAAAGTCACTAATGAAGAATTGCGCAAACGCATAGATGATCTAAAAGCTATGTTTGAGGCTAACATTAAAGATTTTGCAGAGAAACATAAAACACCTAGGAGGATCCAGTACCAGGAGTGCACGAAAACCAAAGAAATATTCTTCAAGCTCAAGCAACGATGAACCTGTGACTAGGCGCAAGAAAAGGGAGAGACATAAGGATAATGATCGAAATCTAAAGCTAGACATTCTCGAATTTTCCAGAAGTCTTGATCTTGAAAAGTTTTTAGACTGGTTGAGAATAATCGAAAGAATTTTTAAATACAAGGAGTATGATGATCGAAAATCCTATAAAGTTGCAGAACTGAAGTTAACTGGATTTGCTAGTTTGTGGCTTAATAGATTACAAAGAAAGATAGAAAGTACAAAGTCTCCACTTGGAAGAAATTAAAGAAAGAGATGAGAAAACGTTTTGTTCCTCAAGATTATGAACAAAACTATTTCATCAAGATGCATACACTAAGGCAAGATCGAATATCAGTGGAAGAATACATTGTTGAGTTCCTCAATTTGGTGACCATCTGCGATGTGGAGGAAAAAGAGGACCATAAAGTTGAACGTTTTGTTGCAGGATTGAATGAAATAGTTAGATAAAAGGTGGAATTGCAACCGTGCTAGACGTTTAATGAGGTTTGCAAGGTAGCATCTAGAGTTGAGAAACAATTTTAATAAAAAAAGTACTGATTTTTTTTGAAAATTTTTGAGATGAAAGATGAAGCCCTTGTGCCCAAAAGCTGAACTTTGATGCCACAACAAAGTCTCGTCTCTTTTTTAAAGATAAGGGGTCTGCTACAAAGCCTACCAATCCTGATCAATGTACTTGTTTCAAGTGCAAATGTCAAGGCCATATTCAGAAAGATTGTCCACATTCTAGGGTTCATACAACTCAAAATTGGGAAGATGAAGTAGACTTTGAAGAAGAGGAGAATGAACGAGCACAAGAGGAAGATGGCGTGAGATATGACACTTAGGAGGAAGGCATTAAAGAAATAAATCCTGAAGTGGAGGGACAGAGTCTTGTTCTTAGAAGGGTGTTACAGTCAAAAGTTGCGCCACCTGCAGAGAATCAGAGGGAGAAGATTTTCATCACCAGGTGTAATGTGTTGGGAAAGTTATGTGACCTGATAATTGATAGAGGAAGTTTCACTAATGTAGTGTCTATTATATTAGTTAACAAATTGGAGATTCCTACCACTAATCATCCACAACCCTATAGATTGCATTGGCTCAGCAATACTAGTGATGTGAAGGTGGATAAGCAAGCATTGGTGTCTTTCAAAATAGGTACTTTTGATGATCAGGTGCTTTATGATGTTTGTCCTATGGATGCATGTCATATATTGCTAGGAAAACCTTGGCAATATGACAGGTTTGTGCAATTTGATGGAAGAGCAAATGTATATGTTATTGGGAAGCAAGCACAGGGAAAATCAATTGCTTTGAAAGGCTCTAGAATTAAGAAGGATATGAGCAATAATAAAGGTGTGTTGTTGGTTGATGAAAAGGCTATAGTTAAGGAAGTCAGGGACTGTGATAGATTCTATGTGATGATGGCTAAGGAAGTGCAAGAATAGGAAGTGAAGATACCTAGAGAATTGCACCCCTTGCTGCATGAATTTCAAGACATATTTCCTAAGGAATTAGCCCCAAGATTGCCGCCAATTAGAGGGATTCACTAGTGGAAAAAATGGTTTTTGCTGCGTCACATTTGCTGCGGTTTTTGTGATTTTTCAAGAACCGCAGCAAATAGTTATCTATGATACTGTTATGTAAATGTATTTACTGCGATTCAAAAGAAACCGCAGCAAATAAGTTATTTGCTGCGGTTATATAACTTATTTGCTACGGTTATAACCGCAGCAAATAACCCAATGAACATAATAAGCAGCCCAAGCCCAATTCACCACCACATATATATAAGATACATTAACCTAATTTCACTCTCTCCTTCCTAACCCTAACACCTCCTCTCTCCTTCCTCATCCTGTCTCCACTTCACTTCCTCTCTCATTCACCACTTCACTTCCTCTCTCATTCTCGAGTTGGCTTCCTCTCTCATTCTCCATTTCACTTCCTCTCTTATTCCCAATTTTGAAGGTATAAATTCCTCTATTTTTTCCGGTTTTATTTTATTTTTCTTTTGAATTTGTGTTCTTTTTTTATTCGATTTTCTTTTTAATTTGAAGATCGTTTTTTTGATTCATTGTTGCTGAAGATCGATTTCTTTGATTCGTTGTTGCTGAAGATCGATTTCTTTTTAATAGCACTTGCTTTTTTTTATCGATTTATGTTTTTGGAATTTAAGTTTTGTTTATTTGATTAGATTTTTTTTTAATTCTCATTTTTTTTTTCTGCTAGTGGTCGAAGATCCGTTTGTTGGAAGCCACTTTTCGATGACTGTGAAGGATTGAACAAAGTTGTGAAGGTGAGTTAATAATTTACTTTGATTTAGGGTTTTGGTTTGTTGTCTGAACTTTTGGGTTGGTTTGAGTTCGTGTTTTTGGATAGAATTCGTGTGTTTTGATTTTAGTCCATTTGTTTCAAGTTTGTTATGTGTTTTGAGGTTTTTTTGTTTCTGATTTAGCGAGTTTTAATACAATAAGTTGACCATGGGCCTTGTATGTTACTGACCATAAAAATTTTTACAAGCAAGATTAATAATTTGAAGTAACCTTTTTTAACATAAGAACGATAGACAAGTTATGCAATGGTTGTTTCTCCAAGTGAAGCAAAGTAGCTTCAAGGAGTTCATCGTACAACATGTTCCAAATATTTTCTCCAAAATGATATGAAACCAAAACTTCTACGGCTGCTCTAACACCTTTTGCTACAATCTCAACCTTTTGTTTTATACTCGGAAATTCTTCTCCTATATTTTCAGCCATGGTTTCGATTTTCTCGACTGTAAATGATCCTTCTTCTCTTATAACATCTACTATTTCTTCTTTGGAGGGAAAATGTAATGGCATGTCAAATGAATCTGCCTCTTCTTTATTGATTATTCCCTGGTTCGATTTAATTTGCATATACATTAATTAGTTGTATGGTCAGTAACATACAAGGCCCATGTGGCGACAAAGATCGATTTTAATGGATTAGTGCTATGTCCTGAAAATTCTGCCATTAGTGTAACTTCTGTTTTACTTTGTAGCATCAGTAATTCTGCATTTTGAGCACCCTTAATGTAGCATCACAGAGCAGAGCAACTTGGGGCTTCAAAAGCATCGTTTGAGTTTTTACAATTACTAAAGTTGTTTTCCATATAACCGTAGAACATAGCTAGTGGGTCCAAACTCAGGGCTGTTACACACTGAAGCACATTACGGACCTTTACAGGATGTCCTTTGTTCCAATCTTTCTGGAAATGATCAAGCTGACAGTGATGATCATCAGAATTACTAGGGCAGTAGAGGAAGTTGTCATGGGAGTCAACTCGTCTGGAAGCTTCTTGCAATTCTTTACTTCTATTGCCTGCTTGAGAGATGCCGGAGCACAGTGAGCAACTGACAGAATCATCTGTATTTTGTGGAAAGTCGTGTTCAGAAGCCATTTCTTTTGCACTAATACTTAATCTCCTGTGGCTACAATTTAGCATTAAAAAGCAAAAAAAAAAAAAAAAAATTTATTTTTTTGGGTGGTTATTTGCTGCGGTTTTCTAAAAAACCGCAGCAAATAAAGCTTTTTTTTGGTGGGAAATCCCACTATTTGCTGCGGTTCTTTGTAAAACCGCAGCAAATAGTGGGATTTCCCACCATTTTTTGCCCCCTTTTTGCTGCGGTTTTGACTACAACCGCAGCAAATAATACGCTAGTTTATTGCTGCTTCTCCAAGTGCTGCGGTCAAAAACCGCAGCAAATACCCCTAAAAAAACCGCAGCAAATTTGGATTTTTGTACTAGTGATTGAGCATTACATTGATTTGATTCCTGAAGCTTATATTCCTAACAAGCCAACCTACAGGTGTAATCCTAAAGAAGCTAAAGAGATTCAACGTCAAATTGTAGAGTTGATGGCTAGAGGATATGTTAGAGAAAGCTTGAGTCCATGTGCAGTGCCTACATTAATAGTCCCAAAGAAGGATGGAACTTGGAGAATGTGCTTTGATTCTAGAGCTGTGAGTTGTGAATAACATTACCATCAAGTATAGATTTCCTATCCCTAGACATGATGATTTATTCGATGAATTGCATGATTCCTAGGAGTTTACAAAGATTGATCTGAGAAGTGGATAACAAATAAGAATGAAGGAGGTGATGAATGGAAAGCAGGTTTCAAAATAAAATTGGGTCTCTATGAATGGTTAGTTATGACTTTTAGTTTAACTAATGCCCCTATTACTTTCATGAGGCTGATGAATGAAGTTTTAAAACCTTTCATTGGAAAGTTTGTGGTTGTTTATCTGGATGATATATTGGTTTATAGTGTAAGTGTTGAGAACCATCTGCAGCATTTGAGAGAGGTCTTTGAAACTTTGAGGAAACAAAAGTTGTATGCCAAGCTCAAAGAGTGTTTGTTCGTGGTGACTAGTGTCACGTTTTTGGGCTATATTGTTTCGAAGCATGGTGATCCTGTTGATCCTTCAAAGGTAGAAGCTATTAAATCTTGGCATGTTCCTAAATCTGTGACCGAGGCACGTGCTTTCCATGGTCTAGATTCTTTCTATAGGAGGTTTGTGAAGAATTTTTCATCTATAGTAGCTCCTATGACTGAGTACATTAAAAAGACGAAAGAAAAGTTTGAGTGGACTGATGAGGCGCAGAAGTCTTTTGTGTTGGTGAAGAAGTTGCTGTCTCAGACTCCTATTCTAGCCTTGCCAGATTTTTCGAAGCCTTTTGTGGTTGAGATAGATGCTAGTGGCATGGGGATTGGAACGGTGCTAATACAGGGTAAGAGGCCTATTGCTTATTTCAGTGAGAAATTGAATGGAGCAAGATTGAATTATCCTACCTATGACAAGGAGTCATATCCTATTGTACAAGCATTGGATCATTGGAGTCATTATTTGCACCCCAATCATTTCATCTTGCATGCAGATCATGAAGTATAGAAGCATATCAAGGGACAACAAAAACTTAATCCAAGACGTGCTAAATGGTTTGAATTTTGCAGTCTTTTCACTTTTCATCGAAGTATAAAGAAGGCAAGTCTAATGTGGTTGCTGATGCTTTATCTATGAGGTATGCTCTACTTGGACTTCTTAATTTCAAATTACTTGGTTTGGAGTTAATTATTCAGTATTATGAGCAAGATGGAGATTTTGGTCCTATATATTCACAATTTTCGAAAGGGTCTGTGGGAGCTTTTGTGTTACATGATGGGTTCTTATTCAAAGGGAATTTATTATGCATTACGAAGTGTAGTATTCGTGAGTTGCTTGTCAGAGAGGCGCATGGAGGAGGTCTTGCAGGTCATTTTGGGATTACCAAGACACTGACACTACAAGAAAAACGTCGATTAGTGACAATATCTTTCCGACGGACCAAAATTCTATCCCATGGTGTTGCAAGAGGTTCTATAAAGCGACGTATTAAACAGAAGGCGCGACATCTTGCGGTGGAAAAATATTTGAAGGACAATGAAGTTGTGTTGAGCCGTTGAATTATTTTATTTTTTTTGTTATTTTTAGTTGTTATGCGATTGTTTATTTCAGGTTTATGTTTAATTTTTAATTTGTTACTGTTAATTTTTAGTTTTTTAATGTTAATGTTTTAATTTGTTAATGTTAATTTTTAATTTGTTAATGTTAATGTTTAATTTGTTAATGTTTGCTTCCACCAATTTGCGACTGATTGTTGCTTTTTAAATTCATACATTTACTCTCAATTTTTTAAATTTGGTTTAAACATTTAACAAATGTTAAAAAAGCTAACCTACCGTTTACTCACATCAAATAACGCTAGTAACACAACTTTTTCAAATCGTTTGTTTCTGAAAAATTGGAAACTATTTAACAGTTTGTTTAACAGTATTTATCCCATTCGGCTTACTTTCAATTTTCAGTTTGTTTATGAAAAATTGGAAATTATCGCCCAATAGCCTTTGATTGCTTATAAGGTCGTCAACTACATCTCCCAACTCCAAGTTCTCAACTCAACCAAAACCACCATTAACCCAAACACCAAATAATCAGTATGTCTACCATAGAAGAAATGTATCCAAAGTACCTAGAAGATGGGATCGCAATTACTCCATTCCTTATGTTCTATTGGAGCCTTCAAATGATGAACAAGAAATTGATATAAACAAATACACCTTCTTCAAAATAGAGGATCACATATGGTTCGGAAAAGCTTTTCCATATGACAAAATTCGACGATTATACGTTGATCCTGGACTTGATCGGACTAGATACGCAAAACTGAAGATGTTGAGTGACGCAGGCGACCTCGTACCAGCCCATATACCATTGATGGGAGATATGTTCAGATTGTTTGATGCGTTTCACATTGTTGTTAATCAACAAATGAGTAAGCTTGTAGAATTAGGCAGTATTGATGTTTTGCCTGATTTTCTTGCGAAATTTGTTGATCCTAAGCCCAAGTTAGATCTCACAATGCCTATATTTGCGTTGGGAAACTTGCCAAGTAGAGTGTGTATGGCTTCATACACGGACGCATTTCGAGTGAATCAATTGTTCTCTAATGTTCAAATATTGTCGACATCATAGTGTTTGAAAGTAAGTCCTCCGTATTGTCATATGAAAACCCACAATATAGACGGAGTCGTAGGTACGCAGATGTTCGTTTGGAGCAAAAAAACGCAAGTCATTTTTTCCTACCAGTCGTGTCTTTGTTGAAAGGAACAAAGATCATATGTTGGAATATACGTGGCGTTACCCGTCCCAGTTTTTTGGAAAATTTCAATAGCTTGGTCACAACTTACTACCCTCTGTTTTTGTTTTAACAGAGGCAAGAATATTAGTTTCAAACATGTTATGTGCAATCCGATACACTCAACACGGTTTTCAATGTTATCAATTGATACACAAAACGAAACACGTTGACTTATTATTGTCATCCAATCCAAATAAATTATGATCTAGTAATCCGATACACTCCGTGTTATTGGTTATATTCGATTCCAATCGAAACATGTTCATGGGAAATCTTGGTTAACACAGTTTTCTATGTTATTAGTTGCAACTAAAAGATTGAAACACGAAAACTCATTATTATCGTCCAATCCGATCAATTTGAAACCATGGGAAACCTAGACTAATCTCACTCAACACGGTTTTCAAAGTTACTAATTGATACTGAAAACGAAACGCTTTGACTCATTATTATCGTCCAATCCGATCAATTTGAAACCAGGGGAAACCAAGACTAATCTCACTCCCCAACACAGTTTTCAATGTTATCACTTACATCTCAAATCGAACCGCGTTGACTCATTATTATCGTCCATTCTAATTAATTTGAAACCGAGACTAATCTCACTTAACACGATTTTCAATGTTATCACTTGCAACTCAAATTGAAACACCGGAAACTCAATATTATCGTGCAATCCGATCAATTTGAAAGCATCAGAACCCAGACTAATCTCACTCAATACGAATTTAAATGTTATGTGTTGACTCATTATTATCGTCCAATCCGATCAATTTGAAACCATGGGAAACCGAGACTAATCTCACTCAACGCGGTTTTCAATGTTATCAGATGCAGCTCAAATAGAAACACGGAAACTCATTATTATCGTCCAATCCGATCAATTTAAAACCATGAGAAACCGAGACTAATCTCACTCAACACGGTTTTTAATGTTACGCGTTGACTCATTATTATTGTCCAATCCAATCAATTTGAAACCATGGGAAACCCAGACTAATCGTACTCAACACGGTTTTCAATGTTACTAATTCATACTGAAATCGAAACGCGTTGACTCATTATTATAGTCCAATTCGATCAATTTGAAACAATGGGAAACCCAGACTAATCTCACTCAACACGGTTTTCAA
>PYUH01000047.1:705119-805806 GCA_016808085.1 Suaeda aralocaspica
CACTCAACACGGTTTTCAATGTTACTAATTCATACTGAAATCGAAACGCGTTGACTCATTATTATAGTCCAATTCGATCAATTTGAAACAATGGGAAACCCAGACTAATCTCACTCAACACGGTTTTCAACGTTACTAATTGATACTGAAATCGAAACGCATTGACTCATTATTATCGTCCAATCCGATCAAGTTGGAACCATGGGAAACCCCGACTGATCTCACTCCCCCACACGGTTTTCAATGTTATTACTTGCAACTCAAATCGAACCGCGTTGACTTATTAGTATCGTCTAATCCAAACAATTTAAAACCATGGCAAACCCAGACTAATCTCATTGTACACAGTTTTCAATGTTACGCGTTGACTCATTATTATCGTCCAATCCCATCAATTTGAAACCATGGGAAACCCAGACTAATATCACTCAACATAGTTTTCAATGTTTCTGATTGATACTAAAATCAAAACTCATTGACTCATTATTATCGTCCAATTCAATCAATTTGAAACCATGGGAAACCCAGACTAATCTCACTCCCCAACAAGGTTTTCAATGTTACGCGGTGACTCATTATTATCATCTAATCCGATCAATTTGAAACCATGGGAAACCCAGAGTAATCTCACTCTACAAGGTTTTCAATGTTACGCGGTTGGCTCATTATTATCGTCCAATCCGATCAATTTGAAACCATGGGAAACCCAGAGTAATTTCACTTAACACGGTTTTCAATGTTACGCGGTTGACTCATTGTTATCGTTCAATCCGATCAATTTTAGACCTTGGGAAACCCAGACTAATCTCACTCAGCACAGCTTTCAATGTTACTAATTGATACTGAAATCAAAACGCGTTGACTCATTATTATCATCCAGTCCGATCAACTTGAAACCATGGGAAACCCAGACTAATCTCACTCCCCAACACGTTTTTCAATGTTACGCGTTGACTCATTATTATCGTCCAATCCGATCGATTTGAAACCATGGGAAACCTAGACTAATCTCTCTCTACACGGTTTTCAATGTTACGCGTTGACTCATTATTTTCGTCCAATCCGATCAATTTAAAACCATGGGAAACCCAGACTAATTTCACTCCCCAACATGGTTTTCAATGTTATGGGTTGACTCATTATTATATTCCAATCCGATCAATTTAAAGCCATGGGAAACCCAGAGTAATTTCACTTAACACGGTTTTCAATGTTACTTATTGATACTGAAATCAAAATGCGTTGACTCATTATTATCGTCCAATCCGATCAATTTTAAACCATGGGAAACCCAGACTAATCTCACTCAACAAGGTTTTCAATGTTATCAGTTACAACTCAATTCGAAATACGGAAACTCATTATTATCGTCCAATCCGATCAATTTGAAACCATGAGAAACCCAAACTAATCTCACTCAATACGGTTTTCAATGTTACGCGTTTACTCATTATTATTGTCCAATCCGATCAATTTGAAACCATGGGAAACCCAAACTAATCTCACTGAACACGGTTTTCAATGTTATCAGTTACAGCTCAAATCAAAATACGTTAACTCATTATTAACGTCCAATCCGATCAATTTGAAACCATGAGAAACCTAGACTAATCTCATTCAATAATGTTTTCAATGTTACGCGTTGACTCATTATTATTTTTAATTAGATTCTTTTTTTGTAAATTGTCCAATCTGATCAATTTGAATCCATGGGAAACTAAGACTAATGTCACTCCTCAACACGGTTTTCAATGTTATTACTTGTAACTCAAATCAAAACGCGGAAGCTCATTATTATCGTCCAATCTGATCAATTTGGAACCATGAGAAAGCCACTAATCGTAAACTAATCCGGTTATGACAATAACTATTATCCTCATGGCCTTTACTTTTACCTTAACTAAGCAAGGCATTACCCTTACACTGTCCCTATATATATAGCCATACTTCACCCGACTTTCCCCCCACTACATAAACAATTACCCTCACCTACTTCATCATTACCCTTTGTTTTCCCTCTATTACAAAACCCTATTTTTTGTTGTTCCCTCCAACTTACAACCCCAAAACATTTTCCCTCCATTTTCAACTTCCCCTAAAAAAAACTAAAAACAATGTCAACCAATTCAATTTTCATTGATTAACTGCATGGGGTAAACATACTTGTTGTTACTATGGCATGTTTGCTGCAACTGATATTTCCAAATGTCGCAAGCTATCCGACATTGAAACACTAATTGTGTTTAGTACCCTTACTAGTACAACTTCTTCCCCATTATCGCTCCACAAGTGACACTTGATGGAGGGAATGAAGTTCACATTGCTACAAATTCAATGTTTCCGATGTATCTCGTGCTCTATTTTCCTCTTCTGACGAGTCTTATGGATTGGTGTCTGAGGTAGGTGACTCGATTTCCACCACTAACGGTACTAGTAATGGGATCGGAGTTCCTCCTACCAATCTCGCATTACCCCCACTGAAGGGGATTATGTGAGGTTCATTGTACGCAGTTTTGTGTTTAGTGATGAAGGTGTTGAGTACTACTTGCCTGTTAACGACACATTTGAAAGAGTGTACAGTGACTACGCCCAACGACTAGATTACCAATCTGACAGAATTCTGTTGTATTTTGGTGACAACGACTTGCCTAAAACCAAAACTCCGGCTGAAGTTGGCCTCGTCAATGATGCCATTGTCAATGTTTATGGAAAGGTATTCGAAACGATTTGTGTTTTATTTGCAACCGTTCAATTATTCCTTTTAAAAACATTTAAATTTTGATTAACTAATTAATCTTTACTTAAATGTTCTTCCGTTTTTCATGTCAGGATCCAGACATGAACCTCGACACATCGTTCAAAGTGTTTGTGATTCAAGAGTGTCATGATTAACCCATGGAATTATGCTTTCGAGCCAAAAAGACTGTCCACATGGACCGCGTTTACAGGAAGTGGGCTAAATATGTGAATGAGGATCATTTCTATGTTGTTTTAGTCCACAGAAATCATATTAGGAGTCGTTCTGCCTTTGTGTCTGAGTCCAAGATTCGCAATGGGGATCGTCTTTTCTCCATTTTGCTCCTTAATTAGCATCTTCTAAGGTTTCTTAAAACTTTTTTCGTGAATCCCTTCTCTTTTGCGTACTGATGGAATGAATGAATTGATATTAAGTTACATGTTGGGAGTAAAAGGTAGTTGATTAGTCTTATAATATTATCATGTTTATATTTAACATTTTAGGTCAACTATGTGATATCTTGTGTAAAGTAGGTGAGGAGTACTTCAGTTTCCACAAGATATCTTTTTGGATTTTGCCTTTGCAAAGTCATGTAATATACTATTATATGAGGAAAATGAAGTTGTTAGCCAATATCATAATTTTATTTTGGTTGTTGTTGCTCATTTTAAAGCATTTATATTATAAGATTAAGATAAAAACAACAAATTACATTAAATATAACCAAAAAGAACTAATTACATATAAATACAACTTATTACATATAACCAACATGAACTGTTCCTCACCCAAAATAGTTCATGTCTCAAATACTGATGTAGTGTTTATTTGTTTACTTTTTCTGTAGTTTTCTTAGTTAATTTAGCTAGTTTTTTCTCCTTTATTTCACAGTTTTTCCTTGTTTATATAGTTTTTTTTCCTCTTTTCTCTTTCCCACATATTTTAGCTTATTATTCCTTGTATTACTCTATTTTGTGTTTTACCTCATTTTTGTAGGATTTCCCGTTTGATTCGGAAATCAAGACATTACATGAAATAAGAGGAGTAGTATGCTTTGCGAAGATTTGGGTCGGTTTGATCGAATTTTAAAGCCTTTGTCAAGATCCTTTCGGCTTTTGCTCAAGGTTCTAACGATATCATAAATTTTACTAGCGATGTCGTTAGCTTGATCCAGCGACGTCGGAAGACTGAGAGGTGCTTGGCAATTCACTTTCACAACTAAAGCCACTGGCTCAAACAAAGAAAGAAAGGAAAACAGGCAGGTAGCGCCCGCTAGGCTACAGGAGCGCCTGCTACCCTAGCCTAGCGCCCGCTGCCTTCTTGTAACGGCCGCTACCCTCTGCAACGACTTCAGTTTTCTCTTCTTCAACTTACCCACTTACTTTGGGTTTAAACTCTACTATATATACCTGAGTTCTTCAGCAGTTTTAAGCAGTTAGATTTTGTTAGAAATAGCTAGAAGTTAGTATAAGATTATTAGAAACTCTCATTTTGCACTCTAGATTAATTGTATTTGATTAAGTGGTTAGTTCTTGATAAATCCATTAATTGTAATTCAATCTTTCTTCAATTAATTAAAAGGTGTTTTTCAAGGTTCTTGGTTTCTTGTTCATGTTCTTAGTTTGGAGTTCTTAGTTTGCTGTTCTTGGTTGACATTTAAAAGTTCTGAGTTACTTGTTCTTGGTTAATCAACATTGTATTGGGGTGTTATTGGAAGTAAAGCTTCAAGGCTCTTTAATTACAATTATTCAAGCTTCATGGTACAACTCTTAATTCATCTTCAATTCCCATTTCAATTATAATTCTTGTAGCTATTTTCTTACTTTGAAGTTTTGTTTATTAAAGCTTTTATTAAGTTAATCTTGTCCTTGCCTTCATTGCTTTCATTATTTCAAGTTCTTAAGCTTTCTTTATCAAGATTAACTTGTCCTTGTTCTATTGCTTATACTAATTCAAGTTCATAAGTTTTCTTCTCAAGAATAATCTTGTCCTTGCATTATTGCTTTATGTCTTAAATACTCTCAAGATTAAACCTTGTCCTTGTCTTCATTTTCTCTATTGCTTTTGTAGTTTGATTAAATCACTTGCATAACTTATTTCTTTGTAATAACATTAGTAATCAAACAAAGCTCTTCCATTTTTAATACTTTTGTTTAGTTTAGTTTATAATCCATTGTCATAACCTATTTCTTTGCTATAATTTGTAATCATGAATAAAAATTTGTATTTAATTAATAAAATGTGTAGTGAGTAGTTTTTAGTGCTAAGGTATGGGTGAAACCCTCACCTCGTTCATGGCATAAGTAGGTTCTTAGTAAAAACCGAGCTTGGGGGTAACTAGAGTCGTTACATCGGGTTTTAACTCACGTAATCTATGACTTGCTTCCATAGATGTCGTCTTAGGTTCCTCAATGAAGGATCGAGACATGAAGTTGAGTGAAGACTTTCCGTGTTTGATTAGTTTGAAAACCAGTAGAATAGGTGTTCAAGTTAAGGGACGTTACTAGTCTTCGTGAAAAAGTGCTTAGGAGCCGTTTTATGCTCACGCCATGAGAATAGATCGTGTTCATAGTTCCGCTTGTCATGCTAGCTCAAGAGAGTAGACATGACTCTTAGAACAACTTCCCCTTGACATTCCCCTCTACGTTCGGTTTAACCTACGAATCCGCGCCTTCATGTAAGAAATGAGCGGTGTATCCCTTACCTTAGTCGTCTTTAATTCTTAAAATAAAGTTAAAATAAATCAACATTAGTGACAATCTTTCTTCTGAAATAAAACCGACTTAGAACTTACTCCTTAGATCGCCTTAGTGTAAAGACCTTTATCTTGTGGGATTCGATCCTTACTTGCCCTTACTAGTAGCCTAGTGAGCCTCGTATGGTTTATCTTTGGTAGCCACTTCGACAGGATATCAAACACTACCAAATAAACCACATTGTAGGAATCAAGACACCAAAATACTTCATCACTGATACGTATCAAGGTGATAACTTCGAAGGTTTGATAATAGCTTCTAAAAATGATGCAAGTATGGGGGAAATAATAGCTTATGGAGCTTCAAGGCTTTTGGGATCTTCAAAGTCATCATCATGGGTGTGTATGATGACACACGAATTTACTTGATCATTTGAAGTAAAGGAAAGAATGGTGAAATTAGGGGAATAAGATGGTTTTGCCTATGAGTTTTCTCCCATTTCACTTGATAGGGTTTGTCTCATTTTAGGCTTTGAGTCTTTGATTTCTTGAAGTGTCTTAATCTTCATTTACAACCTTAAACACATGGAAAATGACTTCTTGAAGGTTTCTTGATTAAAAGATTGAATCTTAAAAGGTTTCTTGAAAATTTGAAGAAAATCACAAAAATTGCGCAAATTTGGACGATGCTTGTGTGGCGTCAATTTGACGATTTTGGGTGGATTTGGGTAGATCCTATTTTTGTGTAATTCTGGATGTAATTTAATGATTATCTTGTTTAGCAAGTTATTAGAAAGTTTGTTAGGTTCTTTTTTGTTTAGATATAGTTTGTTAGAGTTTGTTAGCAAGATGAAAATGACATGCATGCAGTGCTGATGTGACAATCTTATCTTGTGAGTCATAGATGAGTCACTAGTGTGGGACGATTTTCCCTATGTTTGTGCGTGAGTTTTAGCTTATTTTTGTTAGGATTTTTTTGATGATTATGCTTATAAATAGTCTTAACATTAGTTTGTAAAATTCAGATTATAGAATTCAATAAACATTATTGTATAAAGTTTTATTTGTTTCCTACAAAACAAACACAAAACCGAGTGCGAGAATTTTTCGAGTGTAAGGAAAATTCGAGCATATTAAGAGTTGGTGATTAGGCTTTAGAATCTTGTGAGGATAATTTTAAGAATATAGGGTGCATAGCTTTAATCAATTCACAAAAATTATTCGACCTAGGTCGTTTTCTTGGTGCTTTGCTTTAGAGAAAATCGAACCAGTTTTCTATCCCTTGTGTGGTTGGCGATTTCCTATCAATAATCACATCAATCACCCTAAATTAATTTGACATCACAGCAGACATACACAAACATAATACCACCACAAATCCTGCAATCATAAAATAGTAGCCATAGGATGGAGTTTTGGCCTTCACTTTTTTAATTAAGTTTAGTCATTTTTTTCAATTTCTACCTCAACTTTTGTAGATCACACACCAAATTTGAGTTCTGATCAACCAAGCTACAAACTTTACCCTTCAAATTATCAGTTTCTTTTGCAACAAGTTTTTTCTCCACAATTAATTGGTTGATGATGTTCTGCTGCCACTCAGTCATTTCCAAGTCAACTCATTCGAAATAGCTGCAACCTCGCCACCCACTATCTGGTTCGTAGAATTTGCATGAAGCAAATCGTTGCCCTGGGTTAGCGCTTGTCCAAGACTGTCTCCTGGCCACCGGAAATCCGCAATTGCAATGAGTGCGGGTAGGTTGGGGTGAGTGAAATGATGATGATGACATGATCAGCAAAATCCAACACACATATATAAACATAAGGTTGAAATTCAAAAAAAAGGAATTCAAAACTAAATGTAGAATTAGGTGTTAATTTTACACCTTACTTAATTACTAGAGATTGATTTGAAATGACTTGTAGTGGGGAAATGGAAGTAGGAATAAATTTGGGGTAAGTTTGTCTAAAAAACGTGTGAAGCAAACCTAATGACAAAAGTAAAAGGTGACATGTAAAAAGAAAGAGTGAATTGAAGTTTTGGAGTATTATTTAGGTGTCTAATATACTTTATAGTGGGCTTCATATTTTGAGTTGGGCTTCTTATTAAAACTGTTGTTTTGGACTATAGAACCTTTCTTGTAACCCCAACTTAAACATTTCACAAGTCCAAAAGCTTCATATTAGCTTCATACACCGTTAAACGACATAATTTATAAATGATAAAATACTAGTTATATGTTCATCCAAACACATACAATATCATAAAACATTAGTATGTCATTATAAATCATAAAAGCCTTCAACAATTCCAAATAGCGACTGCACTTAAGTGTAATGGAACGACCGTAATCCATTCGGTGAATAACTACACTTCTAACGAATAATACAATGCACAAAAGCTGAATGGACAAAGTAATGACTATAGAGTCATGTTGCAATATCTCCACCAAATGAAGTCATCTTAGAAGTAATGACACAGTACGTCTACCAACGTTCAAAAGAACTGACTACCATCAGTTGACAACTATGACATCTCAGCAACAGTGGTGACATCAACATCATACAACAAGCTATTAAACGAACCCTTGTTTTGACCATCTAACATAGCTTGAGCGTCTAACACACGAGTGAGTGTTGAGATGTTAACCAGTTTTTTAGACTCCTTTGGCCCATTTGTTCAACAACAACAGTTTAGTAACCACACATTCAATACAAAAAAAAATCCAAGTAAATATATAATATACCATGTATATGTTATTGCACATCAACATCTCATCCGAACTTGATTCGGTATCATCGTCCCTTCTAAGTTCCTAGTTTTTTTTATATTCGGGAAACAAATGTTTATGTTATGAAGCTATTTTGGACCCTAAGCAGCATACATGGAGATAACTTTTTAAAATTATATGATATCAAGTTATTGGGCACCGTAAGTAGTTTTACCTGTTCATCTTCAGAGGTAAGCACTTTCTTATTTCTCATTGACTTCTTTGACATTTTAACCTCCTTTTTAGAGTTCTTTGAGTCCTGCATTCATACAAGCAGCACCAATTCAACTTCAACATGAAAAAAATGCATTATTGAGCTTCCTAAAATGGTGCATTTGGGGTATTTGATAACAAAAATGCAAGGAATAGTAGTGCAAGCCAAACACTTAGTAAGGGAATCAATGGAGTTAATAGAGGGGGCATTATTTATGTACAAAAATGGTACTTCAGGTGTACATTTGAGAAGAAAAACTAGCTTACAATATCCCATAAAGAATATAATACATACCGTTGATTTCTTCTTGAAGCTGGACATCTCATCAAAACTAGATTCGCTATCATGCTGAGATTCCTAGTTTGGGTTAGTTAAGAAAAAAAAACAACGTATTACATATGAAGGTAACTATTGAAAACCAAAAACAAAATAAGGTTAAGAGGTAACATGTTCATGATCAGAGGTTGTGCTCTTTTTCTCTTTTTCCCCTTCAACTTCTTTTTCTACTTACTGGACTTGCTTTTATTAATTGCCTTCTCAGCTTCCCCTATCACTCGCTTTCCTTTAGGTCGACCTCTTTTGTTGCATACTGGAGGATTCCTTAATGTGTGGTAAATATTGCAATTGGATGCCCAATTAGTTCCACTACCACATACACCTAGTGTTGCTAATGGATTCATTTGACAATGGATATATACAGAGTTTGGAGTTGTATTCTGTGCATCAGTGTTACAATTTGGTGTTGCAAAGGCAGTTACATCCTCTTCCACCATGGAATATTCATCAACTTGCTGTTCTTCATTAACAACACCTTCATCCCCATCTGTTGCATTCTTTTCTTGTACTTGTTTTCTTACTTGTTCAGTAAGCTCTACCAAAGATTTCTTAACCACTTCATGTGTGCAGTCATAGCTACAACTCATGTCATTAAGACGATCAAAAATATTTTGCAATTCATCCAATCTTTTAACTTCCAGAGTTCGTCTTAAATCATGGTTAGCTACTTTGATAAAACAGTCTTCCGCTGCACTTTTTTCTTCCACCTATGTAGTATGTAATACGCAAGTGGTTCCGTTATGTGGTTTTGATATAGCACACGAATAAGATGGCGGCACATTATCCCATGCGTTTCAAACAATCTGCAGTCACATACCCCAATATGGATCTCGTTGTTGTAAATTAATTTGTACAAACGTCGCGCATCAGTAAGCACATCCCTTCTACAACCCTCCGTGTAAACCCACACAGCATCATCAATGACAAACTCAATGGTATCATCACCAATTGATGCCTCTTCTCGAACAAAACCATGGTTCATCATACTACATTGCTTCTTAAATTCTCTGAACTTCTCATCAGTGTATATTCTGCGAAAAAAATGTTCTAATGCAAATCCAACATCAATTCCCCTCCTCCACTTTTTATCCCTTTGATATGCATCCCTCTCTTGGCATATACGAGTCTCCACAGCTGCAATATACTTCTCCCCGAATTCAACCAATTTTATTGAAGCCTTCACAAACTGATCAAAAAATCTACGAATGCTTTCAACTCTTTGAGTTGTCCGCATGCCTGCCCAAAATTTATCCCTCATGTAAGAAGGAATCCACATGCTAAGATCTTCATACAAATCATTCAGCCAACTATTCCTCTGGAGTTTATACTTACGTATAACTGCACACCATGCTTCCTTAAATTCTGAGGTCGTAAAGCTATTATAGATAGCCTGCAGCAACTCCTCCTTAAACTCATCATAACTGTAAACAACAAAATGTGGTTGGAAATCTCATTCATCACCTAAATACAATAATTTAATGCCTTAGAAACCAAGGATGTGTACACCATGTAAGCCAAACATAATTTCAATACTAATAATATACAACATGTAAGCCAAACATCAATTGCATCACCATATACATATGTAGTTATTCAATATAATATTGCACAAAAAATAAGGATGTGTACATACACTCTACCTTTCCATGGCTCCCAACTTCTCCGGCAACTTAGATAGAATATGCCAAATACACCATCGATGTGTTGTTTTAGGCATTAGTTCAGCAATAGGTCGTCTCATTGCCAGTGCCTGATCTGTCAAGATTGCACCAGGGGCTTTCCCTTTCATGCACCGAAGCCATTGATCAAACACCCATGAGAATGTCTTTGTGTCTTCATGCGCAATCAAGGCACATCCAAACAAAGTACATTGTCTGTGGTGATTAACACCAACAAACTTCGCAAATGGCAAATCATAATCATTTGTCATGTAGATAGTGTCAAAGCATACGACATCACCGAATTCTTCATACGTTGCCTTGCTTCTAGCATCTACCCAAAACACATCTTGCATACCCCCACTCACATCAACCCTAAAAGAAAGGTAAAAGTCATTGTTATTACGTTTCATCTATCCAAGTACGCCATAAGGTTCATTGCATCACCACCCTCTAGCTTCAACTTACGTGATTCATCAACAACATGCCTTAAATATTTAGCCCCCACTGGCATATTTTCTAACCCATCTCTCTCCCTCGCTAGACTTGCATGAATCTGATTTACAGGTACACCTACCTCATAATCATTTATAACTCGCCTTCGAATATTTTATGTCAAAGATTGCATCCTATACTCCTTCACTAATCGAACATCAGCAGGTGTAGGTTGGTGCCCATTGTGTTCCAGAACAATAGTCGTTATTACCCACCTACCGTCAATATCCACACTTGCATACAAGTTTGCATTACAGCCACATTTTTTAGACTTCCTCTTCCGAATTTTACCCTTGTCCATATGTGTCTCCATTTGTCTTTGTGTTGTACGAGCTTCTCTAATCCTCTTCATGTTAGCAGTGCCCCAACATTCACATCATCATGTCATACCCCTCTTCTCATTTTTTACATTTACGACGTATTGGGCACGGGTAACACCAAAGCCTTGTTGTTTTCCATATCTTTTGTAATACTCTTCAATCTTTTTATAACACACAATGGTTTGACCTCGACGAGTTGATTCAACAGATTCATCACAACACTCTATCACCAAAACAACTAATAACAACCACAATAACCTACTGATGTTCACAAACTGATATCAATCAATTTTAGAATAATGCGGGCAAAATTAACGGCATTATAACAAACCAATATCAAATAACCACACAAATTTGACAAAAAAATAACCAACTTCGCTACATTATTATATACCTAGCAATGAATCTCAGCTCATAACAATCAAGTTCGTATATATTATAATCCAATGTCTATCAATTAACACTAATTCACAAACCTAACCTTTCACTCAAATTTGCTACAGTATAAAACAAACACAAACACAAACACTACTTACTTGAAAGCGCTACCCACAATTAATCACCACCGAAGAACTACAACACGAAGTTGCTGCATTTAGATCTATTAAAATGGAGATTTTTGGGAAGCATAAGAACCTTAATTGAATTTTGGGCCTTATTTTCACAAACAGTTGGGAGTAGTGTGGGAATTACAGGAAATGAGGGGGTATAATTCACTGGGAGGACCCATCTAGTATTTACTTTTACAAAAAAACGGATACACACCTTATACATGTTACAAAAAACGGGTACAATCAGTAACATACTTTTTACATACTTCATACAACCCTCAATGTTCTTTATATTTACCAAAAGCACATGTGAGATAGTTTGTGAAGTGTCTCACTTGAGTAACTAAGAATTACCGTATATATATATATATATATATAGATCTTGTATAATGATTAATAAACTTGTACTATTGAGTTCCTATGGAATAATTATAATATCATAACTATTAAAAACCCGTGTAGTAATAGCTAACCTTAAAATATTAATATCTCATGCAATAATAGTACGATTTAAATATTGATGTCCTGTATATTGATAATAAAATTGAACTATTGAGATGACATATAATGGTAATAAAATTGAATATTAAGATCTCATACAATAATAGTAAATTTATACAAAATTGACATGAAACTACTTTACTATAGTAATCTAATATATCAAAATACCAATAAAAAGAGCTAAATCATGAAACACTTGTTTTTTTAGATTTACGAGATACAAAAAATAATTAAAATTAACAAAATAATTAAAATCTAATAAATTAGCATAAAGATATAATAAGTTAAATTGTATAAATTTATAGTTATAGTAAAATATTTTTATTGTAATAAATAAAAAACAATATCTACTAAAGTTATCAAAATTATCAATATTATTTCTTTTAAATTAGTGGAATAACAAAATAATCAAATTTTTTCTCATTAATTAATATGAGTTTACATGTACTTTTTATTAATCCCTCCGTTCCACGAAATTCCTGCCACTTCTATTTTTCACGTATGGCAATACAAAATTTATGTGTTGAATATCTTTAATTGTGTATTAGTAAAATTATAGAGATTGCATATTAATAAGGAAAAATTGATTCTAATAATCCCACATTTCACACATTTGAAAATAACAGCCCACCTTTCGATTATCTCACACCAGTCCCACCTTTATGTACTATTTTCTTTTATTGGTCCCTTTCCGGTTAATAAGATAATTAGTAGGTAATTAATACATGTGGGGTTATCTGATTGGTGGAGTGTTTTATTAAAAAAAAAAAACTTAAAAAAAAAACTTAAAAAAAAAAAAAAAGAAAAAACCCAACTCCCATCATCCTCTCTCGCTTCTTAATCTCAGCCCCTTCTCTGTCCTCCCCCATTGACCTTGCACCACCACTTCACCTTCCCCTCATCCCAAATAGCCGAAGAAGAATCATAAGCAAAAGAAAGGAGATAGTTAAATTTTCAACAACTTCATCTTCATTACATTAAAACCCACAAATTATTATTCATCTTCAATCACTAAACTAATAAAATACAGCAGATTGTCTTCAAAAATTAGAAAACTATGACTACCCAAATAAGTTGCACTCCAAAATTTAATTTGGGTAAGTTCCAAAATTCAATCTTTTTATCAAAGAACATATCTTTCAGTTCATTAGTGTAGGATTTTGCAATTAATTAAAGCATCAAATGAATCGAAGCGTGCAAAAAATAAAATTAATTTTAAAAAAAGGAATGAGAGGAGATAAAGAAGAAACACGTTCAACAGGAAAGAAGAAGGGATTACAATTTTGACGAGTTTCTGTGAAATTGAAGAAATTGAGGGGGTTTTATTTTTGTTTTGTTAGAAAAATTTTGATAAGGGTTATGGTTAGAGTGGTTGGTTGGGTTGGTTAGAGTTTGAGTGAGTCGATGGCGAGGCTTGTTTGTGGTGGGGCTCAAAGTTTTGGGGTGGGTTGTTTTTTAAGGTAAGGTTAGTGCTGTCGGATTGTTGGTGGCCTGGGTTGTAGTTCTAATGGGTGGTGCTTGGTGTGGTGACAGTTGGGCGGTGGCCTGGTGCCGGTGGGTTGTGGTTCTAGTCGGTGGTGCGTGGTGTAGTGGCAGTTGGAGGTGGTGCAGGGGTTGTGGTAGTGGTTAGTGTAGGTGGTTGTGATTTAATATTTTATTTTAATCATCTTTTTAATTAAAAAAAACAAACAAAAAATGAAAAAATAACAACAACGTAGCCTGAAGTCAGGTCACTGATAATCGAAAGGTGGGACTATTATTTTCAAATGTGTAAAACGTGGGATTATTAGAATTAATTCTTCCTATTAATAAAGTATTTATAGAGACGGATCAAACAAGATTCAACTTTAAAATATTGATATAACATGTGCTATAATAATACACGTGAATTATTGAAATCTTGTATACTAATGATAGAGTTAAACTATTAAGATCTCATGTAATAGTTTTATATTTAAAATATCAAAATCCCGTGAAATATTAAGATCTCGTATCATTATAATAAACTTAAACTATCGAGATCTCATATAATAGTGGTAAGTATTGAGATCTCATCTAACAGTTGTAAATTTGGACAAAATTCACATGAACCAACTTCATTCGATAATCTGAAGCCAAATTCTTATATGTGGCTTGCCACATTTTCAATTTAGTGTATGGCAGACCCATATGTTAACGGCCCAAACGGAAGACGTTAGGCGTGAATTCAAAGCCCAAACGCGCAGTGAAAATTTTCTTTTAATTTTTTTTCCCATAACCGCCATTTTTTTTGTTCTTCATTAAACTTGTTCACCTTCTTGTGTTTTCAAATTATTTACTTTTTCTCTCTCTTCTGCTTCCATTTCTCTCTGTTCTGCTTCCATTTTCTCTTTCTTTTTTTTCAATTTTTTACTCAGAAACCTATAATTTGATTCATTTTTGTGTTACACAATGCCGAAAGTGAAGTGTTTCTACAAAGGAGGCCCTAAAGGTTCTACTGTGGTTCGAAATATCGACGACTTAGGTTAAAATTCTGAATCATTTTTTTTGTTAAATTTTGATGTTTATTAGTAGATTTATGTTATTTTATTTGTTAGTGTTTTCGTTTTTCTTTAATTTTGTTATTGTCATTGAATTTTGTGGTTTAATTTTGTTATTTTCATTCAATTGTGTTTATATTATGTTTTTGAAGAAATTTTTGTGATTTTATTGTGTTATTTGATGTTTATTTGTTAGAATTCAGTGTTTTTGTCTGTTACATTGTTTATTGTTTTGCGTTTTTCATCTTTTAAGTGTTTTTAGTAAGTTGTTGGAATTGATGTTTTGTTCATGATTTTAAATTACTGGATGTTGACGTAGATTATGTTGTTGATGTAGATTATGTTTGTTGAATTGATTTTATAACTTTGTTGAATTTTAATTTTCGTAATATTTTATTTGATATTTTAACCCTAAAATTTTCTTAAGTTATTGATATTTTAGTTTTTTTTTTTTCATTGTTATCTCTGAATTTTTGATTTATTTATTTGTTTCTATTGAATTAGTTGCTGTTGATGAAAATGCTGAGATGTCAAGTAGTGATGTTGAGTCTTCTGTCAATGCTACTACTTCTTCAAAAGGAATCGATGAAGTAAAGAGGTAGTGATAATGTTGGTGGTGTTGGTGGTAAAGCAGTTGTTGATTCTGAAGTAGTTGCTGATGAGAATGCTATGGTGTCTGGTATTGATTGTGATGAAGATGTTACCGTTGGTGAAGTATTTGTTGAAGTTGTGGATCCTAAAGGAGTTACCTCTAAAGATCGGAAGGACACTGAAATAGGTGTCATTGATCATAATGCTGAAGTTTCTGGTGGTAATTGTGAGATTTCTGGAAATGTAGTAGTTGAGGAAGATAAAGATGAGAAGGATGATGATGTTGATGATGACAGTGATGATATTCCTTTGTCTGATTTGCTTAATCAAAAGAGCAGTAAAAAGATTAAATTTCTTTCTAAGAAGAATTTGAAATCTGATATTAGTGGTGTTGATGAAAATAAAGAAGGAAGGAAACGACGTTTTCCGAAGGAAATGGAAGATGTTGCTGAAGAAGGTGTCAAGCGTAAGAAAGGGAGGATTGCTAAGGCTGGATAGACTAAACTGGCTATTGAACCAAAAGATGTTGTTGATGTAGAAGAAGATTCAAAGAAAAAAGTGTAAGTTCTTCATACTTATAGGTTTTTTATATTGTGTATATATATATATGAGTTTTTAAATGATTACATTTATACATTTGGTGTGGTATAGGTTATAGTTTATATTTCTTGGTTATTAGGTTACATGTTTTTTGTAGCAGAAGTTACACATGAGTTCTTTATTAGGTTACTTGTCTGTTATAATAGAGGTTACATATAGTAATGCATTGATGTTACTTGTCTTTTATTTATGGATTACATATGTGTTCTGTATTGAGGTTACAGATAGTTATGTTTTAAGGTTACTTGTCTTTTAATTTATGGATTACATATGTGTTCTTTATTAGGTTACTTGTTAGTTGTAATAGAGATTACAGATAGTTATGTTTTGAGGTTACTTATCTTTTAATTTATGGATTACATATTATGTTTTTATTAGGTTACTTGTTAGTTTTAATAAAGGTTACAGATAGTTATGTTTTGAGGTTACTTGTCTTTTATTTTATGGATTACATATTAGGTGTTTATTAGGTTACTTGTTAGCTGTAATAGAGGTTACAAATAGTTATGTTTTGAGTTTACTTTTCTGTAATTTTGTGGATTACATATGATACTTTATTAGTTTACTTGTTAATTGTAATAGAGGTTACATATCTGTTTATTTTAGGTTACATATCATTTTTTTATGAGTGTACTTTTGTACTATAAATCTTATTGGTTACTTGTTTAGTATAATAGTTGTTATAGATGACTATGTATTGAAGTTACTTGTTTTTTTATGAATGCCATTTTTAGTTTTTTACTATAATATAGCTTACAGATGAGTTTATATTCATTTTACTTCTTTGTTATAATATGAATCTCATATAATTTCGATTGAGTTTATAGTTATTTTGGATTGAGGTTTGTTTATTTGTTTTTTATATAATTTACTTATATTCTATTTTCTTGTAGGGATGTTATTCCAGCTGTAATCCCTAAATGCAGACCTTCATCAATTGTTAATTTGTTGAAAGAATTGTCAAAGGAACAAAAAGAAGCCATATATGAAATTGGCTTTGGATCGTTGTTCGAAATGAATCTTTATGAGTTTCCTATGGATATGGTTAGGTGGTTGTGTTCTCATTTTCATTCTAAAGGTCGTGTTTTTGTGATTAGTAAATCAAAATATTTCCAACTCAGAGCTATGGATGTGCATGCTGTTTTAAAAATCCCTTTTGGAGCTATTATTGTTCCTATTTCTGGTTCTAGTGAAGCTGAGTTGAAATCTGTTTGGAGGTCTACTTATGGAAATTCTTCTGGTGCTGTTACATTGTCTTCGATAAAAGACAGATTGATGCAGCAGGAGTCTTTAAAAGGTGGTAATGAAGAGTTTAGGAAGCTTTTTTTTATGTTTGTTATGGGTACTTTCTTTTGTCCTTGTGTAAATGGTAATGCTAATTTAAGGTTGGTTAGAGCTTTAGATAATGTTGATATGTATCATGAATACAATTAGTGTCAATTTGTATTGGATCAATTAGCTGCGACATTGAGTGATTATACACACAATCAGAAACATGTTGGAGGTTGTTTGTTGCTGCTTCAGATTTGTTACTTTCATAGATTGTTGTTTAGAGGTATTCATTTACCTAAAAGTTTGCCGCTGATAAAGCATTGGGATACTGATAGTTTTAGGAAAAGAATTGATGATGAAGGTGGTGAATGGGGTGTCAGTGATCTTGATAAGAAGTCTTATCCTATTACATCTGTTCAGAAGGGTGTTGATGTAGAGATTAATCGTAAAATGAATTCTGCAAATGTTGAAACTGAAGCAGAATTAAAGCATGTTGGAGAGGAGAATGTGATTGATGCAGAAAAGGTTGGAGTTTCAGATGCTTCAAAGGTTACTGGTACTATTGGAAATGGTCAACTGTAACCTTTGTTTTGCCTTCTCATATTCAGTCAGACAACGAGATTGATCAGATTGCTAAAGATGAGAGTTTTTGTTATTTAGTTTGTGTTTATTATTGTTGTTCCTTAGTTTTTAAATGTTTACTTTTTTGTTTGTAAAGGGTTACTTATTAGTTTTAATATGCTATTTGTGGCCATTATCAATGTTTAATCTTTATTTTTTAAAGGGTTACTTACTTTTTTGTTAAGGGTTACTTGTCAGTTTTATATGATAGTTACTTATTTCTTTTTAAGGGGTTACTTGTTACTTGTTTTTAATGCTTAGTTAATTTTTTGATGTTTAAAAGATTTTCTAATGCATTATGTGTAAGTCTTTAAGTATTTACTTGTCACTAGTGTTACTTATGAGTTCTTAATAGTTTGATTTTTTTTAATTGTTTTTGATTTTTTTTAAAGGGTTACTTATGTATTTTTTTTTTATTTTTTTTTTTTTGAATCCTGTTGAACTTCAATATCTGTTAGTTAGAAGGGATATGAAACTTGTTTCATATCTATGTGATAAACGAGTTAAAGTAATCAATGAAGTTCATGAAAATGTTGAGATTCAATCTTCAGCTACTTCGAAGGAGAAGTCACCAATTCTTTCTCCATTGAGTCCTATATTTAATGACCATAATTTCTATGCTAAAATTGATAAAATTGTGAATCAAGCTCTTGGAATTGAGCAGTTTGAGAAGAATATGCCATCGTTTACATTATTTCGAACTCAAGATTCTAATTTTGATTCACCTCCGTGTGCTTCATTGAGTAGTGATATAATTTTTGAAAAGTGTGCAATGGAGAATATTTCTGATGCTGGTTTAGAATCACTTGAATATTCAGAGGCAGTGAATAAAGTGATAGATGATCTAAACCTTTCTGGTGCTTTGAATGAAGAAAATGTTGTTGAGAAGCCAACTGAAGATGATGATGTTGCTGTTATTAATGTCAAGAGTGGTTCTGATAAAGTTGTTTTGGAAAAGGTTGTTGAACCTGATGATGGAATTGATGTTGATAAGCAGTGTCGAAATGAAGAACTGTCTGGTAAGGGTAATAATTCCACTACAGCTGAGATTTTATCTTCTCAAGATTTTGTATTTGTTTCTTCTGCTGAATGTGATGTTAGTGGTTTTGATCAGCGAAAGGATTTTGATGAAGGTACGGTTATGATTTCATCTCCTGAATTGAATATTCAATCAAATGAGACTTTGTCAAGTGTTGGTGAGGAATGTGAGATATTGCCAAATCCTAGTTGTTTACCTAAGAGAAGAGTTGGATTGTCAATGGCAAAAGGCTTTAAAAAGGCTGCTTTTGTTAGAAAATACGGAGTCTGTCAAAGGAGTAGTAGGAAGAGAGATAGAGGGTTGGGAAAATATTTTAATTGTTCATCTTTAAATAAAAATAAAAGTGTCAGAAAAAAGAAAACTGTTATAATTGGTTTTGTTTGTGGTCATAGTGAAGAAAAGTCTAGGGCTATTTTTGAAAAGATGTATGCGGATGTTTCAGGTGAAGATTGAGAATTAATATTTTACCATTCGAAAAAGATGGTACTTTGAGCAAAGAACCAACTTCTGCAACTTCTAAAGGTTTATTTAATTTCTTTTTATTGGCAGTTCTTGTAAATATTTTTTTATTTTATTTTTTTCTTATTTTTTAATTGTTTGCAACTGTTATTGTTATATAGGTGGTGAGTCTTCAAATGTTCTAAAGCCTGATGATGTATATAATGGTAGTTCTTTCTGTGATGCGTTTGTTGGAAGTGATATTGACTATGGTGTTTCTGGAGGAAATACATTGTTGCCGGTGTCTAAAGCTGTTCGTAACAACAAAAAGCTTTTTTCAACAATGAAAGAATTAAGACTGCAAGTGGCATATTACTGTTTTCTTATTTGTGATCATTTGGTATCTGCTAGGTATTTGTTTTTTGTTATTTAATAAATGTTGTTTTTATAAATAATATTTTTTTAAGTGAATTATGTTTATTGAGCTATGTATTTTTTTTGTAGTGAATCACTTGCTAGTTTTGCCCCAGCTTACGTTGTGTCAAGAGTTGATATGTGGAGTTTGATTCCGCTGCAAATGATTACGACACTTGTTATAGATTCATTCTTGCTGTTGTTGAATAAGTTTCAGCATGACCTTGGTGATGATGTTGAATTCCCCAGAATATTTTTTGGCACTTAATATATGGTATGTTTTTGTTTTCTTCTGTTTTAGTCATATATGGTGTTATTTATTGTCTTTTTTATAGTTTATTTTGTATAGTTTTCAATAGGTACTTATATGTTTTTAAAAGGGTTACTAGTTGGTTTTTGGAGAGTTACTTATGTTTTTTCAAGGGGTTACTGTTGAAGAGTTTTCAATGTGTTACTTATATGTTTTTTAAAGGGTTACTAGTTGGTTTTTGGAGAGTCACTTATGTTTTTTTAAGGGGTTACTGTTGAAGAGTTTTCAATGTGTTACTTATATGTTTTTAAAAGGGTTACTAGTTGGTTTTTGGAGAGTTACTTATGTTTTTTCAAGGGGTTACTGTTGAAATGTTTTCAATGTGTTACTTATATGTTTTTTAAAGGGTTATTTGTTGGTATCTAAGGGTTTACTTATGGTTTTTTAAGGGGTTACTTGTGTATTTTTTATGTGTACTAATTTGTTTAAATGTTTAGTTGTGGGTTTTTAAGGGGTTGCTTCTGTAGTTTTTTAAAGGGTTTTTTAAGGGGTTAGTTATTGTTTTTCAATGGATACTTATTTTTATTTAAATGGTTACTCATTTTTTTTATTGACTACTTAATTGTTAAGTGGTTACTTTTATGTTCTTAAGGGATTACTTTTGTCTTGTTAAGGGGTTACCTCTGGGCACTTTTTTTTGTTTTTAATGTTGTTTTTTTTATATCTCATATGTTTTGTTTCTTTTTCAGTCTAATTTTTGTAGGTGTATAACCTATGGAGAAAGAACCGACTTATATGTGGAAAATGAACTTGAGGTTTATGGTTGTTGGGACACTTGGTTGAGGAGTCAAATTGCTATCTATCCCTTGCCTGATTGTTTGTTAGTACTTGTTTATTTATATTTATATTAATAAAAATTCTTTTTATATTTAATAGACTAATATTGTTTATATATTCTATGGTTCTTTTTTTTTTCCAGCTTTTTGTTCCCATTGTGCACGCTGATCATTACTCGTGTGTTGTCTTCAACTTCATTGATTGTACAGTTGATTACCTCGATAATTGACAGTACTGTTATGTTGATGGTACAAAAAAGCATATAACATATGTTTATGAATTCAGTGAGCAAGTTACTGGATTTTATACTATTGATTCATATTTGGTAATATCTTACTTTAGTTTTTCAATGTAATTGTTTCGCTTGTTATTTTTCTACTTGATATTTTTTTTTTGTTTTTATTTTGTGTTTAGAGGAAGTTTGTGTCTAAATTTCTGCAAATGAAGAATTGCTGCTTTGCTAGAGAAATTGTTGATTATCCTATAAGGCAAATAAAGTTTGATTGGCAAAGTTGTCCTCCAAATATGGACTGTGGTGTGTTTATGCTTTATCACTGCTGTATGTATCGTAACAAACAATTTCAAGCTGCTGGTTTGCTTAAGGTTTGTTCTTTTTTCTTTTAAAATTTTTAATATTTTCAAAACTTGTTTTAGTTTTTTAATATTTATTTCAATTAGTTATTGTGTTGTTTTTTTTATTTATTTTATAGGCTTCTAGTCGACGCATATACAGAGCTGAAGTATGTGCTTCATTAGTGCTGTCAAATAATAACTTGATTCGTTCTGAAGTTTTGCCTGAAATTGAGGAGTTCAACAAAACTCGTGAAATAATGTTGCCATTTGTTATTAGCCATGAAAAGATTGAAGAAGCAAAAGCAAGAAGCAAAAAGTAAATGAAATTGAAAAACTAAACAGTTGAACTATGATAGTTGTAGCTATATATATTTGGTTTAGTATGGTTGTTTGTAGACATTTTTAATGGTGTTTGGTATACATTTGGTTAAATACTGCTTGATATTGTATATAGTTTCTTTTAAAGATAATCGTAATTTGGATCTTTTAGCGAATCTGAATTTCTTGCTTAAATATTTTGCTGAATATTATGAAATTAGTTTGTTATTATATACAACTTTTATAATTTTTGTGATATACAATTGATATTTACATTTTAGTTGATGTATACAGTTTGTTAGTATATACAGTTTGCTGTATTTAACGAGTTACCGTTTCTAAACTGATGTTTTTTAAGGGTTACTTTTAAGTTTTTTCATGGTTTACATATGTTTGTATTTTTTTTATTTATTAGTTGGAATGGGTATATGGTTACTTTTTGTTTATTTATGGGTTATTGTATATATTTTTTTATTTTTTATTTATTTAGTTTTCTTGTATGTGTTATAGATAATTTTTATTGAGTTTACTTGTGTTAAGTAATAGAGGTTGCAGATGCAATTTTATAGGGTTACATATGTAGTTTTATGATATTTATCGTTACTTGTATTAAGGGTTACATATTTGGTTTTGTGTTAGTCATATATTTTTTAAAGGGTTACTTGTTGGTATTTAAGTGTTTACATATGGATTTTTAAGGGGTTACTTGTGTATTATTTTATGTGTAGCTAAATTTGTTTAAATGCTTAGTTGTGGGTTTTCAAGGGGTTACTTCTGTAATTTTACATGTATACTTATTATTTTTTAAAGGTTTACTTATTTTTGTTTAAGGGGTTACTTTTGAAAACTTTTCAATGTTTACTTATATATTTTTAAGAGGTTACTTATTGGTTTTTAATTTGTTTTTTGAAAAGTTTACTTGTTTAAATTTTTTAACGGGTTCTTAAATTTGTTTAAATGCTTATTTGTTGGTTTTTAAGGGGTTTTTTTTTTAATGGATTACTCACTGGTTTTTTAAGGGGTTAGTTATTGTTTTTCAATGAATACTTATTTTTTTTTAAAGGGTTACTCATTTTTTTATTGATTACTTTATTGTTGTTAAGTGGTTACTCTTATGTTCTTAAGGGATTACTTTTGTCTTGTTAAGGGGTTACCTCTGGGTATTTAACGAGTTACCTTTTCTAAGTTGATGTTTTTTAAGGGTTACATTTTAGTTTTTCAAGGGTTATATGTTTGTTTTTTAAGGGTTACATTTAAGTTTTTTTCATGGTTTACATTTTTGTTTTCTAAGGGTTACACATTACTTTTTTAAAGCTTAAAAACAATTGTAGCATTACATAGTGATTCTTATTAGAATTTTAATATATGTATTTTATGAATCAAAATATATAAAATATATTTATTAATAATAAAAGTTTTATATAAATTCGAAAAAACAATTAAGATATATGTAAATCTAGAACAATGTTGGTTTTACAATTGGTGTTTTTGTTCCAAATTCTCTGTTCTCTCCTTTTGCTATCATTGCTTTTGTTTTCTTCAAATTTGTTTGTCTTCATTTTTCAAAATGGCCTTTCATTCTCTTGCTTCTTCTTCCTTTTGTGTTTGCTTTTGTTGGGTCTTGGACAAATGGCACTATAATGTGTTGTTCCTGTTCTGTTTTGTGTTCTGTTTCTGCTTGCTTCTCAGTTTCTTCTGATTGTTGTTCCTGTTGTAAAAGCCTGTTTATCTCTTCATTTATCTCAGTGACAGATGCTTCATGTTTGTTTTCAAAAATTTTCCTTGTTTCTGCATATTCTTGGCTTCTAAGAATTAATTCGTATGAGTTTTTTGCCATAGTTGTTCTCCAATTCCTTAAGCAATGGTAGCATAACCATCCAACTTCTTCAAAATTTTTGCAAGTGCATTCTATTGTGTTGTTTGAGCTGTTGAATGACACTTGATGTTTTGTTGTGTTTTCATTTTTTATCCAAACATCATACATGTATGCAGTACCAACATTATCTAATTCAGTTATTATACATGCAATTGCATTTGTGTATTCTGTTTCAAAATCTTTGAAGAGAGTTAGTGTGTAAATTTTAGATGCATGCTTCAGTAGCCCAACCATTGGTAGACTTGAATGGGGTCTGGAGTCTAAGCATTTGAAGTCAGTATCAGATTCTTTTCTTCTCCATCTCTCTATCGTACCATTGAAAATCTTGAAGATGTCGGTAAGGCTAGTATTTTTTGTTGCTTTGAAACCAATTGCATTGTTTGTGCTTTCTGATCTTTGTGATGATAATATACCTGCTGAGAAGAAATCTTTGCTTAAAGTTGTACACCACTTTTCTTTTTCCCTTGTATAATTTTTTGAACCATTTATGTTCTTCCAGTTTGTAGTCTTTGAGCATACCACTCCAACATTGTTCAAATTCTTCTCATGAAGTACATCCAGTTAAGCATCTATTGAAAGTTTGTTTGAAAGTTGTGTCCTTCTTCAATGCACCAAATCTTTATACTGCATTCTTTATAAGATGCCAAATACACAGTTTGTGTCTTGTATCAGGTAGTACCTATTAGGTTATTTAGAAGAATAAATAAGGTTATAAATACTTGTAATTAAGCTTTGGTACAACCGTACAAAAAATTAGAGATGTATTACCTTCTTTATTGCCTTGGCCATAGAAAAATCTTGATCAGTGAATATCGTCTTACGTGTCAAAGCATGCATTGATTTTTTGAAAGTGTTTAGCACCCACTCAAATGATTGTGTCTTTTCATCAACAATAAATGCACAACCAAACATTATTGTTTGCCAGTGGTTGTTTATACCAACTATTGGGGCACATATTAGATTGTATTTGTTTGTTCTGAATGTGGTGTCAAATATAACCATATCTGCATAAACTGTAAAGTCTTCTAACATTTGTGAATCTCTCCAAAAAATTGATGTTAGCTTGTTCCTGTTGTCATCAGCTCCAAGCTTAAATCTAAAGAAGAAATCCGGTTGTTCATCTTGTGCTAGATATAATTTATCTATCACATTATGTGCATCAACAGCTTCCATTTCTTTCATCATTTTCCTTGTTATGTAGTTGTAATAATCTTTGAGTGTATGTCCTACTAAATCTATTCCTACAGCCTCATGTGCCATTAAGTTGAATGACTGTGTAGGGCGTAGTCCACTATTTAACATCAAGTCAATTGCACTTGCTTTTTCCTGTGTAATTTTTCTCTCTGATCGATGTAAGTACTGCCAATTTCTCTGTGTGAGGGTGTGGTTTTGTTTGATTACGTGCTCTTCAATTTTAAACATTCCATCATCACCCATTCTTGCTTTTATTAAAGCTTTGCATCCTGTTCTTGTTATAGGAAGTTGTCTTGGTTTTCTTATCTTCTTTCCAGGTGGTGGTGGTGTATTTTTAGGGTTTGCTTAGCATCGAAATCCTTCTTTTGAACACACAAAATGTTGTTCTTTCTTGATCCTTTTGATTCCTTGAGTGTATCTTGATGTTGATTTTCTTACTCCAAATCCTACAGCATTAGCATATTTCTTGTATATCTCATAAATATCATTATGTGTTTTTGCTGTAAATCCTATTAAGCTTCCTGTGTAATCTTCCTCATCTGCTTTTTCTTGTGGTGTATTGTTTTCGTCGTGCTCATGTATTGGTTGAAATTCTTCTTCCTCTTGTTCTTCTTCTTCATAGCCATGATTGTATTCTGTTGACAAATATATATATATATATCAATCATAGAGTCAAAAGGGTTACTAATGAATTATTTGTAGGTGTACTACTTTGTTTTGTTAATGTTTATTATGCAACTGGTACTAATGAATTTTTTGATTGGGGTTACGATTTTGTTTGTTTGGGATTACAAATATATTAGTTAAAGGGTTACTTGGCAGTTGTTTTTTAGGATTTAATTTGTAAATATTAATTAATTATGTGCTTTAATTTTTAAAGGTTATTAATTAGTTTGTTAAGCAGTCACAAATTTTTAAGTGTTACTAACTTTTTAGGGTTACTTTAATGTTGTTAGGGTTACTAAATAATTTTTGAAGGTTACTAATTAGTTTGTTAAGCGGTTACTAATTTTTAAGTGTTCTAATTTTTATGTGTTACTAATTTTTTAGGGTTACTTTAATTTTGTTAGGGTTACCAAATAATTTTTTAAGTGTTATTAGCTATAGTATTCAATTTCATCACATATAAAACGATAAAAAATGTATTTAAGCCTCAATTTACGTCTTCTAAACATCAAAATTTATTAAATCTTGTCAAATTTTTAGTATGCATGTAATTTATTATGAGTAATCTCTGAAATTAATAATCGTTAATTAATTTGATGAAAACAAAATTAATAAGCATTGGTTTTACCTTGTAATTCAATGTAGCCCTGAATATTATCTTCTAAATCAGCTCTTAACTCTAAGTTCTGCATTGAATCTTCGATTTCATCAATCTTCATTGATTCCTGAGTAGATTGCACAATTTCGCAGTTCCATTTTGATTCATTCTCGAATGATTCTGGGGAATTTTGTAAAATCTCTGAATTATTGCTTAAATTATTTGTATTTTGCATTAAAAAAATTTCGTTTTGTGAGATTTGTTTTGGAATTTTAGATCGAAAATTATTTTTTTTGTTTGAAGTTTGGGATTTTTGGATTTCAGATCTGAGAGAATGAAAGTTTGGGAAATTAATTGTGTGAGAGTGAAAAGCGACGGAAGATATAGGTATTCTGTTAGTTGACGGCGTTAAGCCGCATTTTCAATTGAATGTGTGGCTTGTCGTTTGTAAGACGCGTTGTAATCTGAATAAATACCAATAGAAGCCAATGAAAAAGAAAAAATCATGATATTATTTCGTATAATAAATAGGTCATTTATTTTTTTTTAAATATAAAAGGAATATACAAAGTAATAATATTAGTTCCCCTACGATAGTATTAAATTTGAACAAATTTACACGAAACCGTGATTCTATAGTATTACTAATAACATTGGGGGATGGGGAATTGAAACTAAATTTAATTGCTTGTAGTTTTTTTTAGAAAAATAATAATAATAAAATGACTTTGATTCTTTATATAGCAACGATTAATAACAATTGATGAAAGTTAAACCAATCTTTATTTTTCATGGAAAAAAATATATATTGTTTAAGCTCAATGACATAAAATCAATTTTCATTTCTTAACAAAATATAAATAAAATTGATGCACAATATTATTTATAGAAAACATTGAAAAGGAAAAAAAATGAAATTACCCAAAAAATTAGGTCATTTAATCATTTCTTTACAGATAGGAATATACAAATTAATAATATTAGTTCATGTGAAATAAGATTAAAAGTTAAACAAAATGATATGATATTAAGTAGGCCACTTAATAGTTTTGCAAAACTAGTACTGCAAATTTAACATCCGATATTTATGTTAAAAAAAAAAGTCAAGATTCAATATTGCAATCTGTCATGTAATTTTGTATTCCCTCCGTTCCTAAATGTTTGATTCATTTGGAATCTTACACTATTTATCAGATGAAAGAATCTTTTAAATTACTCTTACTATATAAAACATAATATGGTCGTATGGGGTCTCGTTTGATTCCTCTTAATAAGTACATTATTCATATACAATTATTATAATTTTTACATGCATACAACAAAAAATATTTAAGGTCAAACAAATGCATTGGCATGTGTGCAAGTCAAAACGTATCAAATAATTAGGAACAGAGGGAGTACATTTTATACGGTTATTTTTACAATAGGCAATTAAATAGGTTGTTAAGTTTTATTTTTTTTATGTTAATAAAGTATTAAAACACAAGCTAATAAGAGAGTGACAAATCGTCAATCTCTCATCAAGTGGCTTTTGTTGTACTATTGTGATGATTGATTGATAATTGATAGGGTGGAGTCGTGGAGAGAAGGGGGACGTGAATTCTTAGTTTTGTTGGAGTGTGAAGCACCTTGTGTTAGTCACTTTTGGCGAGTTGGCATTGTGAAGATTCATGTGAACTAAATTCAATTCATGTAGTAATTAGTTTTCTCTTTTCCTTGTGAATATTCAATTTAGGATTAAGTTAAGCCCTAGTCATAATTAATGTATATTTTGTCCTCTTAAATCCCCAATTAAATTATTAATTGTTCTTGCTGTATTGATTGGATTTATGCCAATACTAGGTTTATCCTACATTCTCCATCAATTGATCGAAATTAAGCAAGAACAAAAATTTCATGAAACTAGGTATAGTAGCCATAAAAATTATAAGATGCACTAAAAACAGCTACGATAGACCTCCACATCCCCTCAACAGAAACAAAATAGTGAAAATACTTACTGTAATTTGATCTAGAGAGAGAGAGTAACAAAATACCCTAACAAAAAAAGAAGTTGAGGTCAAAGCTAAAACAGGAAAAAAAATGAGAGACTATAAGTTGAAAGATAACCTTCAAAAACAAGCAACTTAGGGTCTGTTTACTTCAACTTAAAATCCGTTCAGCTTAGTTCAGTTCAGTTCAGTTCAGTTCAGCTCTTCTCTTATTTTTCTATTCATTAATCCTTCATAAAAAACTTTCAGTTCAGTTCAGCTCAGTTCAGTTCAGTTCAACTGTTTTCAGATGAATTAAACAGGCCCTTACAAGAGCTTTGTTTAGACTTAACTTGGGTGAACTTAATTATCAGACTAAAATATTGATTAGAAGTGAGTGATATGTACTTTGTGTTAAATTTATAACAATGAAAAATTAATATGAGAATATGACTGAATCTAATTAGTCCTAATTTCTTAAAATGGAAAAATTAAATAACTAAATCTAATTAGACTAAATTTTTTTAGCTATTCCTTATAACTGAATCTCATTATTCTGATTTCTTACAATCGAAAATTAGTACTCCCTCCGTTTTTTTAGTTGCAACATTTTACAAATTTAGCAGTTTGGTATTAGTTGCAACATTTTCAAATCTTTCTATTTTGGGTAAGCATTAAAATTACTAAAACACCCTTACTTAATACATTCATTATAGTGTTTTTACAACAACATTAATGAAATTTACAAATCAAATTAAATGATATTTACAGGTTACATTAATTGCTCTCACCTACCATTCCAATTTTTTAACTGATTAAAACCATGTGAAGTTCTCTTATTCATCAATTCTAGCAATAAAACACACAAAAAATAAAAATAAAAAATAAAAAAATTCATCAACATGAACCCTAAATCACGAGCCCCATCTCGTTCCCACAATCAATCAAACATCTTCAAATCCATCATCAATACTATCATCATAACCTCCAGATTCTAAATTAATTGATTTTAATTTAATCAATACCATCAACATGAACCCTAAATCACGAGCCCCATCGAAAGGTCGATCAACCTTTGCTCCGTTTTCGATTTCAATTTAATCGATACCACTAATTTCATTTTCTTTTTCAATTTACCCGATTCTAGAAATTTCAATCATCTCCTCAAATTAGGGGTGAAAGTTCGGTTTATGGTTTGGATTATTGCCCAATCCAAATCCAAACCATATATTTTCGATCTTTGAAATTTGAGACCAATCCAATCCATATTGAATTTCAGTCCAATCTAATCCAATCCATCTAAATTCGGTCTTACGATTTTGGATCCAATCCAATCCGAATTTTAAAGATATTTTTTTTTACAAAAGTTCCTACTTAATATATTTGTAGCAATAATTTGTAATACTATCCAATAACTCACTAAATCAAATACTACACACACTTTGAAAAAGGATGATAGAGAATTTAAGGATTTTGCTAGCTTTTGGTGTTTTAGACATAACTATAGTAGGCGTAAGGCCATTAAGGACTTAAAGGTTTATTACTATTCGGTCTAAAGTCCGGTGTACGGTCTACCGAGGGGTTCGGTCCGAGTCCAAGCCGAAAACCGAAAAATAAAAAATTTACAATCCAAACCAGTCCAAATTACAAAAAAGTCCGATCCAAATTTCTAAAATTGTTTGGTTTGGTTTGGTCTTCGGTTTTAATCCGAATTACTTTCACCCCTACCTCGAATTGATACCACCAATTTCATTTTCTTAGGCTTTTATTCAAAGTTAAATCACCATGGTTACGGTGGAACCATTAGTTGACGCTTTCTTTTGTTTTGCCGGTGTTGATGATGTCCAAGCTGAGCAGATCTTCAAGTTGATTGAATCCATCGAAGCTGGGTTACCATGGGCGACTAATGAACTCAAATCTGGTAACGCTGCCAGTTATTTGGGGCCTTATGCACTTAAAGCTTTTGAGACTGTTGTGAAGAATTTAGAAGAAGAAAAACAAGAGGCGGGTGTGTTGGAGGAGATTAAGGGAAACAAAGCTGATTTGGAAGGAAAAAAAAGGAAAAATATCTCCTTTAAGTCTGATGTTAATGTTGCAACGAGACAAAAAAAAAGAACAAGGGTAATTAGAGCACCACGTAACTTGATTATCAACACTTCAAGGGGGAAAATTAATCGTTCAGCAAAGATTTATGATGACGATGAGGACACCCATGTTTCTACTTCAAAATTGGTACCTAATTCCAATTAATATGCTGGAAAAACTTTGTAATTGGATTTCTGAAAACTACCAAGTAAGTATACACCTTGGATTTATTGTATTGTTATTGTTTGATGCTGAAAATCCTATTTGTAGTTTGTTTTGTTATTGTTGTCTGATCCTGAAAATCAGTTTCATCCTGAAAAATCAGTTTGATCCTGAAAAACAGTATGATCCTGAAAATCAGTTTGATCCTGAAAAATCAGTTTGATCCTGAAAAATAAGTTTGATCCTGAAAAATCAGTTTGATCCTGAAAATCAATTTGATCCTGAAATATCTGTTTGATCCTGAAAATTCAGTTTGATCCTGAAAATTCAGTTTGATCCTGAAAATTCAGTTTGATCATAATTAGTTTGATCCTGAAAATCAGTTTCATCCTGAAAAATCAGTTTCATCCTGAAAATCAGTTTGATCTTGATAATCAATTTGATCCTGAAAAATCAGTTTGCTCCTGAAAATCAGTTTGATCCTGAAAATCACTTTCATCCTATTTGTTATTGTTGTTGGGTAGATGAAAATCCTATTGTTGTTTGTTTTGTAATTGCGTTTTTGAAAGCTACCAAGTAAGTAGTTATTGTTTGATTGCAATATCAGTTTTTTTTAGTATGCATGATGATGATGTGCGCATTAAAATTACAGAAGCTACCAAGTAAGTACTTATTGTTAAATAGCAATACATTCATTATAATATGCATGATGATGATGATGCATGTTTGATATCATACTCCATGTTTTTAAGACTCTTAATAAGTCCATGAACGTCCAAGTTACTGTTTTTTATTCTATTTTGTTAAAGTGCTTTTTGTGGGTGATTTAAATGCTTTACTTATGAGAAATGACATCTTCTCAGTCATTTAAATGCTTTTGTTTACATGCTTTTATGTTAGTCATGGTGCATAAGTGAAGTCATTCAGAACATTGTACAAAAGTTTACCAACCTTTCATTAATTTCTTTTCATACAACTACACAAGCATATAAAAATGTCATCTATACACATTCATAATTATGAGTTGTTGTCTTTCATAATTGCAAAAGTGACAGCAACTAACTACGATACCCGATACCCTTTCTTCAGTGGCACAAGCAAAAGTGACATACACTACCCTTCCAAGTTTTTCACCTCTTCACCATCCTTCTAGGTCTTGTCTCATGCACATTGCTGATACAAATACAGGTATCAGTGATAGTGGTGATATTAATGAAATAAGTTATGGAAAATTTGATAACAACTTCGAAGGTGGTGATATCAATGGTGATATCAAGAGTGGCAATGGTAAGGATGCAACCATAGGTGAAATAATTGCATATAGTGATATAAGCTATATGGGTGCATCAAGGGTAGGGATTTGCGTGTGCATGATCACATGTCAATAATATGGCACATAAATCAAGGCAAGAATGGTGGATTTGGAGAACAAGATGGTTTTTACCTATGAGTTTTTTCCCACAAGGTTTTTCTTATTTTTGGCATTGAGTCTTTTAATTTTTGGTGAGTCTTGATCATCATAATTATGCTAAAACACATGGAAGACAGATTCTTGAAGGTTTCTTGATTAAAAGATTGGATCTTGAAGCATTTCTTGAAGTTCTTAAAAGAATCTTGAAAATTGCGCACAAAAGGAACGGTTTCTTGAAGCGTGTTTTTTGGGCGTTTTTCCAAGTTATTGGGCTCCAAGCAAGTGGTGTGATTTTAGTCTAAATGCTGATGATTATCTTGTTAATTAATTATTTAGTCAAGTTGTTAGGATATTTTCTTGATTTGTTAGTTAGTTAGAGTTTGTTAGGAAAGATAAGATCAAAGTGCAAGTTGCATGATGATGTGGCAATCTTATATTTAGTTTGTTGAGCAAAAGTAGGATTTATTTTCCTACTCTTAAGCGTGTTTTTTTAGTCTATTTTAGCTAGGATTTTGTTGATGATTATACCTATAAATAATCTCAACATTAGGATGTAATTAATTAAGTTTGAGTTGAATAAAACAAGTTGTTTGTTTACTTGAAAACAAAATTCCGAAATTTGAGAGTTGGTGATTAAATTCTTTATACTCTTGTGATTCAATTAGTAGCTTTGAGGGTGCTTAGGCTTTAATCAAAAGACTAATTAATCAACCTAAAATTAAGAATTTTGGTGAATGGGTCTTTATAGATTCGAAATTTTAGTCTATTCCCTTGTGAGTTTTTGTTCACACAAAAATTCACATCAATTGCTAGCCAACAAAATGTACACACAAAAACATCACAAAATAAATGTACCACTTTTATTTACCTGGTCAGTCCATGTCTACATCATCAAATCCTATGTCATCTGGATTTTGGTCACCAATAATACTTTCATTCAAATACTTTACAACTTCATCTATGTCTTTTTGGTCAACCTGAACATTCTCCGGTAACTCCCCATTTCTTTCCAACTTCAGTTTGTTTACATGTGGTATCCTAAAATTGTTCCCTCCCCTATTTTGTAATATTCTTTGCATAACATATTGCAATGTTAACCACCCATTGTTAACAATCTTAGGGTCATAGAAGATGTATGCTTCCTCAACCCTTTCCACCAAGTCCTTCACATCCTTTGGGAAATGTTGGTATTGTAAAGTTTTAATAGCTCTAAAGAAACCAAGGTCTAACACATTTAAATCTGAAGACTGAGCTGGTTGGCAGACAAGTCTAATATTGAATCCATCTTTTGTAGCAGCTTGTACGAATTCAGGATCATCTGGTTGAATATGAGGCCTTACATTATCTTGTTGTATCACGATGTCTTTTGATAGAAATGGTGGCCACAATCTCTTTATTGCTGGCAGCACTTGATCTATTAACATTCTTCTAATGACATCCTTAGTAATTGAAAGATTTGCTTTTATTTCAAGTGTGCCTCTTTCTCTATTTTTGCTTGACCTAATGGCTGGTGTTTCATAAGTGAATGGGAAGATGCCTATCTTCCCATCCCAAAGTACTTCACCATTTTCATTAATAATGGGTCTTGCTATTGCAGCCATAAATATGACTTTAACTGAGTGATGCTTTGATTGTGCACATCTATATGGATCCTCCTCCCTTGGTAGCAAGTAGAATTTCCTCCTGTCTGGGTTCAAAATGAACCATTTCTCATCAATGTGCACCTCATTATGCATGTCACAGAACACTGCACTTTCTGTCCAACTACTTGGAATAATTTGTGAAAGTACCCACTTGAGTCTTGCTATGCTATCTTGTGTTTGTCAGACAGTTTAGGGTGTGTTGTGCTACTGTGTGACCTAAGTTTCCCCCTTTTGAGTAGGCCATACACAGTTGTAGGTGATACATGTAAAGCCCTAGCGAAACTTCTAATGGTTGTCCTCTTATGAAGAGGGACAGATTGCAACCATTCCTCATCATATTCCTTCTCTTTCCTTCCACAATTCCCAATCTTTTTTGAGTGGGCATCCACATACCCATGTTCATTTTTTTGTTCATTTACAATTGCCCATATTCTGCTAATTGTTGATTTATCTACACCAAATTGGTTTGCAATCTTGCTTTGTGCACCCCGAGGTAGTTTTCCATTATCTTGACATGAAGCTAGAAGCTTTGTAATGATCTTTTCCCTTTGGTGTAAGGTTAATTCTGGTTTTTTCTTCTTGCTTTCATTGTTGTTGTCATTGAATGTGTTGCTGCTTGGTGTTTGGACATTTGACAAAACTTGTTCATTGTGGTTTGCAGGTTCATATCCACACTCAATATCTTCTAACAACAAATCTTGAATGAGAAGCATCTCTTCAAGTGTTATGCCATCATCCTCTTCGTCTTCGAACTCCATTGAAGCTGCTGCTGTTTTGTTCTTCTTTTTCTTCTACTTTTTTTATGACAAATGAAGGATGTTACTGTTGGTGAACTTTTTTTGTGTAACTATGGTGGTTGTTGTAAAACCATGACTTTTTTTTGCACTTGTGTGGTTAATTATGAACTTATGATTTGAAGCTGTTGGACTGTTATATGTTTATATAGAGTGAGGAATAGGGCTACTGAAATTTTTGGAGGGAGATTAAATTTTTTTGCCCCAAAAACTACTCCCTCCAAAAATTTCACTTTATTGAAATCTTGGTGGGCCACTATTGCTGTCTTCCACATTTACCATTTAAACATTTCTCTCTCCCTACTACTTTAATCATATGGTGTTAAACAAGGGTAATATAAGAAAATTACAAGTGCATAAATCCCCGTGCCAAAACTAAATGTTGCATCTAAAAAAAACGGAGGGAGTACTTCTATTAGATTTGAAATCTGATTTTAGTGTACATGCTAAGGGCCTGTTTACTTCAACTTAAAATCCGTTCATTTCAGTTTAGCTTCGTTCAGTTTAGTTCAGTTTAGTTCAGTTTAGTTCAGATCTTCTCTTATTTTGCTATTCATTAATCCTTCATAAAAAACTTTCAGTTCAGTTCACCTGTTTTCAGTTGAAGTAAACATGCCTTACGCTAGCTAGTTGTTTGGCCATCGTTCCTGATTTAATATACGTGTAGACGTGTAGTAATAATTGTGCATAAAAAGTAGGAAACAATTTCCTCTTTTGATTAAGGATCCGTTTGGTCGGGCGTAAAATGTTTTCCCTGAAAATTATTTTTTCATTTTACATTGTTTGGTTTAAAATAAAATATTACAATGTAAAACTTAGAGTGGAAAACCATTTTCCACCGTATTGAAAATATTTCGCCCCAAAAGAAAATCATTTTCCATTATACTTGGAAGGAAAAGGTTTTCCCTCACAATTGAAACAATTGATTTATCATTCGACCAAACAATGAAAAATGTTTAAAATGTAAAATCATTTTACATACAACTAAAAATGTTAATTTTTCGTGAAAACGAGTTTTTCGTGAAAATATTTTACATTTTACAAAAGAGACGCAAACTTGCATTTAGTTGTTTGGCCATTGTCCCTCAAAAATATCATTTATTTATTTTCTCTATAATAAGAGTCGTGTAGCCACTGTAGGAGTGTGACATATCTTAACCGTGAAGCTATTAATGGTTAGATTTAATTCTTGTACAACAGTACAAGTTAGTAATTCAACTTCTTTTTACGAGTATGCTGATAAGGTATGATAGGCTGATAGCCATCAAATGAGATTCAAAGTGTGCCACGTGACTCTTGGAAGTGCTCCACATTCTGATCGACTATTATTTCTGTTTTGTTGTAACAAGTTCTTTTACACGTATTTTAAGAAAGTAATTTAGATGGGCATATAAATAAATGGGTAATGCTATACAAAATTTAATTTAAGTATCACATATATTTTGATAAATGATAATAATTTGTAAAACTAAAAAAAAATCTCACAAACATATATATTAATGTTTGAATGGAAAAATAATTTATATTTTAAATAACTTATTTATAGCCAATTAGCTATTAGGACTATAGAAAGTGTTTTTCTGTTGTCTAATATAATTCTTTAGACCCTTAAATCTCTTAACAAACATGTAAAAAATTTTGTTGCTACTAAACAAAGGGAGTATGTAAATAACGGTATAAATATAGGGGAATTCTAAATTTTATCAAGTTCATAAACACTAACATATAAAAAGCCGTAGGAAGTATATAGGCCCCACAACTTTTTCTTATTTATTAGCATCATAATTGTTTAATATACTTCACTAAATTTATTCGTTTAATTAAAACCACCAGTAGATAGACGCTAATAAGCAGCTCCATGATGCCAAATAATTGGTGCGATAGCCTATTAACGTCAAAAATGTCATTTGTCAACATGAATAAAAAAGTAGGTCACACAAGCGGGGGAGATAAGCTATCAGGAAAATTGGAATCTTGTTGAATTTGGAATCTTCAAAAGTTGTGTTCATCATTTCGCACTACTTACAGACTATTAGTCTATTAGCTAGTGGACAATTTGAAGAAGCTAAGGCATCCGAGGGTGATAACAGATTAAGACCTCTTATCCATCCAATGTGCATACCTGAACAGTATCAGGTATGGGTCTTTTCAGGCTATAAAAGTTAAAATTAAAAAATTTAACTATGTAATTTAAATAAAAATATACTACCTCCTAAACAATTAGTTATAATAAATTGTTTTCTTAGTACTCATATATATTACCTTTTTCTTGCAAATAATCATTTACAAATGTAGCAAGTAACAAATATTCCGTAGTTCACAAAAGGCTTGAAAATGTTAGAGATAATATCGGATATTTTTTCCCTAGACATAATTAGGAGAATAATATAATTTAGGTTTATTTATGTTAAGATATTTATTAATTTTATGGTAGCATATATCTTTTAGGTTTAATAGTATATCTTTTAGGAAGATTGTTTCCTATCTTATGAAACCTAGGTTTTGTATAAATACTCAACCTATTGATGAATAAAAATCAAGCCATCATTAAGTCATATTAAATTTGTCATGGTATCAAGAGTAGGTTAGATCTTGGGATCGTTCACAAAAATTTCCTCCCCTGCCGGTGGGTTTAAAAAAACCCACCGGTGGGATGAACCATTAGTATAGATTATATATTTTTATTTATAAAAACAAAAAAATTTCGTATCTTTGAGGAAGTTTAGGAGTATTTTTTTATATTAAGGAATTGAATTTGGGAATTATGTTGAAGACTTGATGATTATACATGGCTTTTGTCATGGTTGAAATTACAGATACGATTGTTTGGTTCTAATTATAATTGTTTGTGTTATAGGTTCGAAAAGACTAGTTATTTTTTAAAAAAAAATCGGCTCTCTTGTGTCGTGAGACAAGATATTTCGGCTTTCCTTATGTCGTGCGACAGGTAATGATATTGGTTCTCCTTATGCCGTGAGACAAGGGTTATATTATGTGACAAGGGTGATCGATGGTTCTTGTACCGAAGATTTGAGCATGAATTTGGTCCGAACACTCACTGAATTTGGGCTTGGTTTTGCTCTGAAAATCTAAAATTGAATTTGAGTTTGGTTTGCTCTGAAATTCTAATTTGATATATTTGCAGGTTCGAAAAGAATGACGTTCCTGTTTAATTGATGGTTGATAGGTCCGAATAGAATGACGTTCTTATCATCCTTGAAGTGATTGTTGATTGATGATGAGTTCGAAAAGATGAACGTTCTCATTATGCAAAAAAAAAAAGACAAAAATGAAGACGACATCACCAGATTGTGCATCTCGACTTCAACAAAGAGAGAATTTCCAATCGCAACGTTCGTGTTACTGCTGTTACGATTGTGGGAGGGTGTTATAGAAATAATATCGGAACATATATGTGTGATATATTTTCCCTAAAAATAATTAGGAGAATAATATAATTTAGGTTTATTTATATTAAGATATTTATTAGTTTATGGTAGCATATATCTTTTAAGTTTAGTAGTATATCTTTTAGGAAGATTGTTTCCTATCTTACGAAACTTAGGTTTTGTATAAATAATCAACCTATTGATGAATAATAATCAAGCCATCATTAAGTCATATTATATTAAATTTGTCAGAAAAGGAGGATAATAAATTCTCAATTGGTGGTCTCGTGTCAATTTGAGTCAAGACTATTAAATTCGAGTGAATTTGAGTGATTTCTAATTTATAAATAATTTGATAACCGAATAAATAAATCTTGTGGGATCTTATAACTGAATTGAAGCGAGCTAATATAAAATATATTAAATTAAAATCAACTAAACTCAACAAACTAAAATAATAATTATTATTATAATATTGATAATAATTATTATGACATTAATAATAATTATTAATATATACTATTATTAACGACAAAAATTAACAATAAATATTCATACTGCTCCCTCAATTTTGTAAAGCTCCTGCCACTTTCTGCATTTAGAAATTCTTTAAAGTTCATTTTACTCCTACTTTTTTTTTTGTTTCTTGGACATGCTTTGTGTGGAGCTAATAATCCTAATAACCAATCATATTTTAATTCATTTTTTTTTCTCTTCAATATAATTTGATTTTTTGTCCACTATCTATTATTTTAATATTAATCAAAATTTAAGCTTGAATAGCGTTTGGCATGAAAATTGGGAAATGGAGGGAGTACATAATATTATTATAATTATTAAAATAATGATTATAATAATATTTTTGTTATAATTAATAATAATAAATAATAATAATAATAATGAATAGTAACTAAAATGAGCTGGGCTATTTAAATTATAACTAAAACTAAGTTGTTGACCTAATTGATAATGCTGCTAACAATATGCCTATGGATCGCGAGAAATTTGTTATATGTCTCACAACAATACTTTTTGTTTGGAAAAATTGACAAGAATATTCTAAATGATTGACCCTCTTCTCAATTTAATCCTATCTACGTTTTAAATCACAATAATCCTAACTATTGGGGCCTCTTTCCAAAATATATATAGTCTCATGCTTTTGTTAACCAATTAAGCAGGTAAAATTAGCGACATGTCAACATACTATTGGTTAGATTATTTAACAAAAAATATTGTTATTATTTTTGCAAAATTTTCAGATAGCACCTTTTAAAATTTTTATTATGGATTAGCACCTTAAACAATTTTATTTTTGTGCAAATTAGTACCTTAAATCTTTTTTCAGTCGTTGACTGCCTAAATTTGTGTTGACCCTGGTAAGTTGGGTGTTAGGTAGTGTTTTTGTTTATATTTGCACTCTGAAAAATTCTCAAAAAGCCCTTCCCACCATTTCTCCTCCCATCCTTTCTCTTCTGATCTTCTCACCTTCAATACATGAAAAATCAAAATGCACTTGCTCTTCCCTTAATTTCTCCTTCACAAAATCATTTTCACCTTTTCGTTATTCCTCTTACTCCTCCTTAACCACTTCATCTTCCTCATCTTCATCACAGTTGTCCAATCATTCGATCCTTTTTCATCGTCATCTTCCTCCATCATCCACCCCGACCACCTTATCACCCACCATGGAATGACCTCACTACCATCACCAACACCAAACATACACTGTTAGAGGCAAAATCACCCCGTTAATTAAAGTCAACATCACTACCACTAAAACTACCACAAACACCCAATTTACATGAAAAACCCTATAAAATTCATCAACTTGAAATATACCAATTGAAGGTAGGTGGTGGTGGTCAAGATGACGGTCATGGCGGTCGCTAGTGGTTTCGTTGAGTTTAAGAATGGCTATGTGGGGTTATTAATTAGGAAAGTTTGTCGGGTGATAGTTATGTACTATGAAATTTGATTTTTGGCTCACATGTTTGTATTACATTCTTGTATACAATTGAAGGTTGGCTAGGTAAGCTCAGTCATATTTTTGGCGGGGGTTGTGGTGGTGGTTTTGGGTTTTTGGGTAGGTTGTAGTGGTGGTTTTGGGTGGGTTGTGGAGATGGTAGTGGTTATGGAAGATGATAGGGGAGATAAGGAAAAACCAGGAATGAAGGGTAGGAGTGCTATTAGGGAGTCAAAGGTGATTTTAAGTGGTCAACGCCTGAAGTTCTACAAAGGTAGTTCGCAAACTTTTATTTTAATTAAGGTTCCAATCCACAAGAAAAATTATAAAAAGGTGCGAACTCGCAAAAAATGTTTATAAAAGGTGCTACCCGACAATTTTGCCTTTTTTTTTTTTATATAAAAAACCCACAAGCTCCCCTAAAACCCATACACCCTGCCAGCCTCCCCTCATCCACCGAAACCACTATTTCCACCACCCTTTCAATAAATCACCATGAAACACAGCTAAACACCAACAACAAATTACCCTGGCCTATTGCACCACCGCAACATCAACCAAAACGCTACAACTGTAGTTAACATTATTGTAGCCACTTTGATTCACCACCCCAACATAACCACCTGATAAGTTGTTATTTGACATGTATTTTACCCCCAATCCCGATTGATTTTTAGCTCTAGTACGGATCTTTTGAGCCATTTCTACTAACTTTTGCTATTTCGAGTGTTTGTTGTGCTTTTTGTAAGATTCTACAGGAATCGATGATTTATCGTTGTTTTCCGAGCCTTTTGAAGCACTTGAAGAAGTTAGTGAAGAAATGAAGTCATTTGGGAAGCTTAACTGAAGATTAGGAGTGCTAAATGAAGAATTAAAGAAGTAATTAAGGAAGAACAAGCAAAAACCGAGAAACGAAGCCAACCGAAGCTGCCCGCCCGGATTGAGGCTGAGCGCCCGGGGTGAGGCTGCACGCCCGGACCCCTCTGGGCGGGTGGCTCTAAAGGGCGTTTTGCGCGTGATTTTCCTCGTTTTAGGCTTAGTACTTAATGTTTAGTCCTCTAATTATGTCATTTACGCTTTTTACACTTTACGAAACCCTAGTTTACTCTTAATTTCTCTCTAAGTGTGGAATTCTTGTCAATCATTCAATCAATAATATTCAGGTTTCATTCAATCTCAATTCTTGTTCTTCATTAATGTTTATTATTAGTTTCAATTTATGCTCTTAGTTTTATTAGTTTTATGCTTAGATTTAAATTCTTGATTATTGTTGGTTTGTTTAGTTTAATCATGTTTAGGACTTTAATTAATTTCATTGATTTAGTTTTTATTCTTTCAATTATGAGTGAGTAGTTCCTTCTGTAGGATTAGGGGATCCATGGATTGATTTTCGATGTTTTGCTCATAAATTTTAGTTTGACTATTAATGTACTTGAATTCCTGTTGTCAAATTTTATTGCTTTCAGTTAAATACTGGCCAGGTTTAATTGTTAGTTTGATATTGTTGAAATCGATGCCGAGAGATAAGATTACCACAATTAGATCATAAGGACAATAGGCAAAACGAGTTTAAATGAGCGAGAGCCATTAGAGGAGTTTTGAAGGAGACTAGATTCGAGAGAATTAGTGGACCTTAATTCAAGGAAATTGATAATCTAATTAATTAATTATGTGCAATTCATTTGTTAATCTGTGGTGAACCGATGTCCTAGGCTTAGTCATTAATTCATTCCCTTAATCGATTCAGTTCTAATTTTAGTTAATTTCTTGGTCACAATTCACACTCAAAGGCCCTTTACATAGTCTAAATTTTTAGAATTAATAGGTTTAAAGCAAGAGTCAAGTCTTCCCAACAAGTAACTGTAGACATATTAAGATCATTTAACCAGGTTCTAGCTTTGTCCTTCAACGAAAATGAGAACATTTTCCTTCTAATGTAGTCCTTAGAAACATTCATTTGCTTGATAGTATCACAGTATTGGAGGAAATTTTGCAAATGTAAATTCGGATCCTCCTTCAATGTCCCTGAAAACTGATTTCGTTTAACACTATTCACAAGAGCCGGTTTCAGTTCAAAATTAGCAGCATCGGTATCAGGTACTGAATAACCTCCAGCCATAGACTTCGTACTAGGCAAGGGATAGTCTCTCAATGAAAGGGCCGCAGGTGGCGGTGGTGGAGGTGGTGGTCCTCTATCCTGTCCTTCTCCTTCGACAGCCATTTCAACCTCTAAATACCCTTCAAACAACGGGTTGAAGGTGAACTCGAAAAACTGAGACAAACCAGAAACAGTTTCCTCCACAGATCAAGGAAGAAATATTCGGCGTCTACTACGTCTCAACCGCTTCAGAAATACTTGCTCGGGCTCAGGAAAAATAAAAATATCAGGCTCGTGGTCGTTTTGCATAAACCGGTAAACCTGCACAAAAAGGAAACTCTAAGAAAAGATGAGAAACTGCCCCAAAGAACCAAATAGTTCTTTGAGACTAAGAAAAATAAAGAGAAAACAGTATAAATCCGACTAACAAAATTAAAAATTGCTTCCCCGGCAACGGCGCCAAAATTTGATGAGGCTATCGCACACCTATCAAAAATAAACCAAACCGCTCTAACTAATATAGCTAGGGAAATAGGGATCGAATCCATAGGGTTTGGGACGCGGCTCTACATACGGGTTAGTGGATTTTAGTTCACAGGAGCAAAAGGTACGGTTCGAAAAACTTAAATTACGGCATGTTACCTCTACCCGTTTTATAGATCATCAATTATTACATGCTTTAGGAGTTCATGATGAAACTGAGGAGTTGTTTAGATCTATGGGTATGCACAGGTTTTTTTCATATGGATGCCCCGACTTACCCCGACATAACTTATGAGTTTATGTCGAGTTTTGAAATTAATCGGCCTAACCTCAAGGCACCTGTTAGAGGTGTCAGTTTTAGAATGTTTAATGTCGATCGTTATGAAATGATCGAAGATTTTGGGGCTATATTTGATTTAGCCAGTTGGGGGCGTGCTAGACCCCCAAAGGTCTTTAATGATGTGGCTTGGTGGTTTTCTCTGACAGGTGTGCCTCTGACTAACTGGCAACATGCCAATGCTAACCTGATTCACCAGCCCTCTGCTAGGATTACTCACTGTTTTCTTGCAGGGACGATATTTGGTCGGTATGAACAGCACGAGGTTCATACCAGAGAGATGTGGTGCCTAGGGAGGCACTTAGTTAAAAATTCATTTCCTTACCGTCTTCATCTTCCTCATCTGTTTGCTATGCACTTACATACTCAATGTAAGACTTATGCAGGTACAGATCGATTTGGCCAACCAACCATGAACAATATCATTTTTTGTGGCCTTCTGACATTTGTTGGCAGGTACTACAAGGCCAAATTTGACTATGGTAGGACCCCTGCTGTGGGTTCCCGCTACTTGGATGTTCCCTACCTCAGCCAATGTGATTGGCTAGAGTTGAGGGATGGGGGGCATATCATATGGTACATAGGACCATCTAGGGGAGTTTCTGTTACTCTCCCTAATGCTTCACTGACCGGATTGCTGCCTGATCAGCAATCCTATCTTATGCCTTTGGATGGCTGTGGTGCAGGTTCTTCTACAGGTACCTCGGGACATGGCGGGTCAACTCAGTCCCTGCAGTTCGTGCCCCAGCCGCCGCCCCAGCAGCAACCCCCCCAGCAACCACCTATGGACCCTGTCCCATGGTAGGTACAGATGAACCAGCTGCAACAACAGTTCAACAACTTTCAGATACAGTAGCAGTTCATGAATCGGTTCACTACTTTTGAGCAGGACTACCGTGTTGCCCTGCACCCGATCTATAACCACTATGTCTGTACCAGCGTAGTGCCCTCTACTGTCCCTCACCCTTCATGGTATCACTTTAACCCTAGAGAGGGGACCAGTGGAGCAGGAGGAGCAGGTGGTGATGATGATGATGATGATGATGATGATGATGATGATGATGGTGATGACGATAGTGCCAGTGAGGACACTGCCACTTTCCTCCAGTCTGACTGAGAGGAGTCCCTTACTTCCTTCAGCATGAGGACATTGCTGAGTCCGGCTTGGGGGAGGTAATTTTATTGCTTTCATAGTTTAGTCTTTATTGCTTTATAGTGTAGTTTTTATTGCTTTCTTAGGATAGTCATATGGTTTGTATTACTTGTTAGAAGTAGGAGTTTACATATGACCAAAAAAATGTACTACTTTCATAGTTTAGATTTTTATTTTGCTTTTGGTAGTTAGCTTTTGTTGATTGATTGATTGAATGGTTTGATGAAACTTTGTGAATGGTGACTTCCCTGTGCCCCGCATTTTATTTAAAATTGTTTTTGATTGATTTGGGCATGTGATGAGTTATGTTTTGGGAATTTCCAACTTGGACTTGAACTTGAATTAGCTTGAAACCGTTTCTAATCTTGCCATTATAGCCATGTGTAGAGTAGAGGCTTGAACTGTGTTAACGGGAGGATTTGAGCCGCATACATCATTTTATGCTTATTTCTTTTCATGTGTGCTTAGTTCCTGGTGCATGTATGATCCATGTTTTGGCTTTTGACTCTAGTAGCTTGGCTTTGGTATGTTACTTGTTGCAAATGATAAAAGGCATTCATTTCTTTTAGGGGTTGTTTTGTTGTTGTTTTGCATTTGTTAGATGTTTTGGAGGATTGGAAAATTGTGAAAAGGTTGTTGTTAAAGTTTAATAATAGGTCTCACATTAAGGCTCTGCATACCAGTTTAAGCTAGTTCTAATGAAGAATTAAAATGTTATATCTTTTATTGGCCTAATTATGTATGTGTGATGATTTTGTCTTTGACATGTCATTAAGAGTCGTGAGCCTATGTTGAAAAAAAACATCTTCCAAGTTGAAAAATGAAAAAAAAAAAGAAATGAAAAAAATGAAAAAAAAAGAATTGAAAAGATGTTGAAGAAGAAAAGCTTGTGATATTTGGAGTAGTTGAAATGTAAAGTTTTATGATGTGATGTGATTCTGTGTGAATTGGTTTGATGTTGGAGATGTTGACTATGATCTTTGATTGTTACATGCGTATAGCCCGCATTTACCACCACATTATCCCAAATTTTATCCTACCCATCACCCTAGCCACGTTACAAGCTTATAAAGACCTTTTTGATCGGCATGTGCATATTTTTAGTTCTTGTGAAGTGAGTCAATTGCCAAAGCTAGGGAGTATTACTTGCATTTCGAGTCGACTTTTATACTAGGATTGAGTGATTACCCTTAAACACTTGCATGAGGTGTGAGATGTGGGTTTGGGTTCTCAAAATTTACATTCAAACACTTATTGCATTTGCATTCCTATTTGGGATTAAGGGCGAGCTTCATTATTTATGCTCAATTTTATGTGTGGAGTGACATTGAGTGAGCTACACTAGTCATCGACTTCTATTTCTTACATGGTTGGCTTATTCATTTTGATTTAAGTGGATGGTGGTCAAGGGATTTTGATGGGGGTGGTTGAGGAACTTGCATACTCGGAATTGCTTGAATTAATCCTGTTTTTGCAAAGTTAAAAGGGGTGAAGTCACTGTTTGCTTAGTTGTTTGTGCTTGAGGACAAGCAAAGGTTTGGCTTAGGGGTGTTTGATAAGTTGTTATTTGACATGTATTTTACCCTTGATCCCGATTGATTTTTAGCTCTAGTACGGCTCTTTTGAGCCATTTCTACTAACTTTTGCTATTTCGAGTGTTTGTTGTTCTTTTTGTAAGATTCTACAGGAATCGATGATTTATCATTGTTTTCCGAGCCTTTTGAAGCACTTGAAGATGTTGGTGAAGAGTTGAAGTCATTTGGGAAGCTTAACTGAAGATTAGGAGGGCTAAATGAAGAATTAAAGAAGTAATTAAGGAAGAACAAGCAAAAACCCGAGAAACGAAGCCAAGCGAAGCTTCCCGCCCGGATCGAGGCTGAGCGCCCGGGGTGAGGCTGCACGCCCGGACCCCTCCGGGCGGGTGGCTCTAAAGGGCGTTTTGCTCGTGTTAGGCTTAGTACTTAATGTTTAGTCCTCTAATTTTGTCATTTACGCTTTTTACACTTTACAAAACCCTAGTTTACTCTTAATTTCTCTCTAAGTGTGGAATTCTTGTCGATCATTCATTCAATAATATTCAGGTTTCATTCAATCTCAATTCTTGTTCTTCATTAATGTTTATTATTAGTTTCAATTTATGCTCTTAGTTTTATTAGTTTTATGCTTAGATTTAAATTCTTGATTATTGTTGGTTTGTTTAGTTTAATCATGTTTAGGACTTTAATTAATTTCATTGATTTAGTTTTTATTCTTTCAATTATGAGTGAGTAGTTCCTTCTGTAGGATTAGGGGATCCATGGATTGATTTTCGATGTTTTGCTCATAAATTTTAGTTTGACTATTAATGTACTTGAATTCCTGTTGTCAAATTTTATTGCTTTCAGTTAAATACTGGCCAGGTTTAATTGTTAGTTTGATATTGTTGAAATCGATGCCGAGAGATAAGATTACCACAATTAGATCATAAGGACAATAGGCAAAACGAGTTTAAGTGAGCGAGAGCCATTAGAGGAGTTTTGAAGGAGACTAGATTCGAGAGAATTAGTGGACCTTAATTCAAGGAAATTGATAATCTAATTAATTAATTATGTGCAATTCATTTGTTAATCTGTGGTGAACAGATGTCCTAGGCTTAGTCAATAATTCATTCCCTTAATCGATTCAGTTCTAATTTTAGTTAATTTCTTGGTCACAATTCACACTCAAAGGCCCTTTACATAGTCTAAATTTTTAGAATTAATAGGTTTAATTGCTTCCCTATGGATTCGATCCCTACTTCCCTATCTATATTAGTTAGAGCGGTTTGGTTTATTTTTGATAGGTGTGCGATAGCCTCATCACCACCAAATCATCAGTTCGACATCATCACGTACTAATGCTTTGATTCCTCCGACAACCCAAAAGAGTTTAATTTTTGGCGCTCGAAAACTCGAAATGCAGTTTGATTTTGTGGACGATGAGAATGTTGGTGTTACTCAAGTTTGAAGGTAAGTTGTAGGTGTACGGGTAAATTGCTGGTTTGCTAACGATAGGGTGAATTGGGATATATGGTGTTGGTGGTGATTTGATTTGGTGGTGCGTGATTTGGTGTTGATGGGGTTTCTAGTGTCTAGCGTGCTGATAGGTTGGTGCATGTTGGTGAGTAGTAGTGGTGGTTGGGGATTTGAGGAGGGCTGCCTAGAAAAGCTCTGTGCACTACAAAAAACACATAGCACAGGGCATTTAAGTAAATTAACCAAAAGGTCCACAAAAAGGTCGTGAATAAATAGAAACATCTGTTATTTGATTGAAGCCATCATTTGTACCTCGCATTAGGCTAAAATATTTTTGCCCCTTTGACTCTCTTTTGGCCTTCTAACCCGATTCGATCCCTAAACCCTTTATTTCAATTCCATATTTTCAACTGTTAATTGATGATAATTCGATGATCAAAACCTCAATCAAGCACAAAATCTTGGCCCCAAAAGAAATCGACGAACTAAACTAGCAGAGTAGCAGGATACGTTCGCCGTCGAATCTCTCTATTCAAGAATTCATTTGATGTCCAGTTTTTTGTAAATCTTACATACCTATTGCAACAGTATATTCTTTTGTATCCACTAAGATTTTGGAGAAGTTAATGTCGATTTTGGGAAAAGTAGGTACAATAGGTATGTCAATAGTGTTACCATCAGGACAAGAAGTACATTGTTCAAGGAGATTTTTAGATGTTCCGATTGAAATTGAGGGAGTGGAGTTTAAGGCTAACCTAATTGAGTTTGATTTGGTTGATTTGGAAGTGATTCTGGGGATTGATTGGTTGAGTAAGTATAAAATTTAGATTTTATGTGAGCCACATAAGATCTCGTTAGTGAGCTATTGGAGGGCCGGAAGGCCAAAACGCAAAAAAATAGTATTAGTAATGAGGTTTGCTATGTTTTTGAAGAGAGGTTTTCTAGTCTACCTTTGTAGTGTGAGGGGTGTAGGTCATGTTGAGATTTCTAAGACCGAGGACATTGGGGTAGTGAGAGATTTTTTGGATGTGTTTCCGGAGGAGATTCCGGGAATGCCTCTGAAGCGAGAAATCAATTTTACCATAGACTTAGTTTTAGGAACAACACCTATTTCCATAGCACCCTATAGGATGGCACCTGCGGAAATGTGTGACTTAAAAGAGCAGTTGCAGGAGTTGTTGGAGAAGGGTTACATTAGGCCTAGTGCTTCACCTTCAGGAGCACCAGTACTGTTTGTGAAGAAGAAAGACGGGAGTTTGAGGTTGTGTATTGACTATAGGGAGTGGAATAAGGTGACGATCAAGAACAAGTATCCTTTACCGAGGATTGATGACTTGTTTAATCAATTGAAAGGGGCTACTGTGTTTTCAAAGAATTATTTAAGGTCGGGATACCACCAATTGAGAATTGCTAATGAGGACATACCAAAAATGGCTTTTCGTACGAGGTATGGGCATTATGAGTTCACTGTTATGCCTTTTGGGTTAATAAATGCTCCAGCAATTTTTATGGACTTAATAAATATGATCTTTCAACGGTTCTTTGATAAGTTTGTGGTAATTTTTATACATGATATTTTGGTGTATTCCAAGAGCAAAGAGGAACATGTAGAAAATTTGAGGACAATCTTGATGACACTGAGGGAGAATAAATTGTATGCTAAGTTCTCGAAATGTGAATTCTGGTTGGAGAAAGTTGCATTCTTGGGACATTTTGTGTCAAAAAAGGAGTTGAAGTAGATCCATCCAAGATCGAAGCAATAAAAGAGTGGCCTACACCTAAGAATGTGACAGATGTATAGAGTTTCTTGAGATTAGCAAGATATCATAGGAGGTTTGTGAAGGACTTTTAGAGAATTGCTAGGCTAATGACGTCGTTAATAAGGACTAAAATACCTCTTCACACTTATCACTCCATAAAATCTTACAGTCTTTCTTCATTAACGACGTCATTGGCCTAGCAATTCTCTAAAATATAAAGGTGATTGCGTATGCTTCGAGACAGTTGAAGCCATACGAAACAAACTATCCTACACACAATCTCGAGTTAGCGACGATCGTGTTTGCTTTAAAGATATGGAGGCATTACTTGTATGGAGTAAAATGTAGGATTTACACGAACCACAAGAGCTTAAGGTACTTTTTCACTCAAAAAGATTTAATCATGAGACAAAGGAGATGGCTTGAGTTGATCAAGGATTACGATCTAGATATCCAATACCATGAAGGGAAGGCCAATGTAGTAGCGGATTCTTTAAGTCGTAAAACAAAGCATGGAGTGAATTTTTTAGTGGTCGCTACTCGCTAACGAGCTGTATAAAGACATGGAGAGAATGAATTTGGAGAAAGTGAAAGAGGGAGAGTTGGAAGTAATACTTTGTAATCTTAGTATCCAACCAATAGTGTTTGAGGAGATTGAGGATAACCAGGATGGATATGTGAAATTGGACAGATAAAGGAGAAATTGAAAGCAGGAAAGGCTATGGACTTCAAAATCCATGAAGATGGAGGCTTGAGGTACAAAGGAAGGTTGTGTGTACTAGAAAAATGTGAAGATTTGAAACAAAGAATCATGGAGGAAGATCATAATACACCGTATTCAGTGCATCTTGGTGGCGATAAGCTGTATAAGGATTTGAAGAAGGTGTATTGGTGGCCTAGGTTGAAAAGGGAAGTGGCTGAATTCGTGAGCAAGTGTCTTACTTGACAAAAACTGAAATTTGAGCATAAAAGACCACAAGGAGAAGTCCAACCACTTGAGATACCAGGATGGAAGTGGGATTACATATCAATGGATTTTGTAACTTGCTTGCCAAATTCGAGGAATCAAAATGATGCCGTATGGGATGTGGTGGATAGGCTTACTAAATCAGCGGTGTTTATACTGATGAAGGAGACTTGGAGGATGGAACAACTTGCAAAGGCTTACATAAAGCATGTTGTGAGGCTACATGGAGTTCCAAAGGATATCGTCTTAGAGAGGGATTCTAGGTTTCTTTCAAAATTCTTGAAAAGTGTCCAGGAGAATTTCGGTACAATGTTGAAATTGAGTATAGCTTTCCATCCAGCAACCGATGGACAGACGAAGAGAACCATACAAACTTTGGAGGACATGCTAAGAGCTTGTATAATGGATTTTCAAGGGAATTGGGAAGATTGTTTAGATCTTATTGAGTTCTCATACAACAATAGCTACCATAAAAGTATTGGCATGGCACCTTTTGAAGCTCTGTATGGAAGGAAGTGCGGAAGTCCCTTATGTTGGAGTGACATAAGTGAGATAGTGATTCTAGGACCTCTATTGTTTGAAGAAACCACCGATAAGGTAAGGGTAATACAAGCAAAGATTCAAGCAGCGCAAGATAGGCAAAAGTCTTATGCGGACCAAAAAATCAAGAAGTTGTGTTTGAAGTTGGTGATAAGGTGCTACTTAATGTATCACCGACAAAAGGTGTCATGAGGTTCAGAAAGAAGGGGAAACTGAGCCTGAAATATATCGGACCCTTACCTCATAGAAAAAGTGTTAAAATAGTGAAGATGTTGTGGTCTAACCAAGAAAACGAAGAAGTAACATGGGAAGCTGAAGATATGATGAGAGAAGTATCTGGAGTTATTTCAGGTTAGTAGGTAGAGTTATGGGGACGTAACTCGATTCTTATGGGGGTAGAGTGTAATATAATTTCGCGCGTTTTTACCCTAAATTTTTGCAAGTTTTTATGAGTTTTTACGTCTTTTAGTAAAGTATTATGAAAGTTTTATGTCTGTTCACTAAAAGTTGTCAAGCAAAGGTTGAGTTAAATGTCTAAAGTCTACAACAACATAGTGTCAAAATTAAAAATCTTGAAGTAAATGTAGTCTCTATTCAAATTCCATACAATAACTTACATAAAGTTTCGGGACGAAACTTCTTTTAAGGGGGGTAAACTGTAATACCCCATATTTTGTTATTTTCGTATTTTATACATATGTTTTTTATATTTTTATTGAGGAATTAAGTTCAATAAAAATGTTAAAGAAAATAAATTTTACTCAAAGTAATTATTATATGTTTATCAATAATGTTTCATGTTATTTTAGGTTTTATTAAATATTTTGAAAAGTTTCTAAAAATAGAATTTTTAGAGTTTCCTAAATTGTTTTAAAACAAGGGCATAAAATTAATTTCAAACATTAAGGGTATTTATGTAATTGCACCAAATCCTACTTTGGCGCCTATAAATACCCCTTAAAACCCAAATTTTCAGATTTTATTTGCAATCTTAGAGTTTTAGGATTTAAAGTTGAGAGAAAAAAAAATTCGAACAAAAAAAAGATTCGGTTTTTTCGAAAAAAAGCCTGGGTTACTCTTCTTCCCTTCGCCGGAGCCCCTCGCCAAACCTCCCCTTCGCTGCCCCTTCTGACGCAGCTGGCGCCCCTTCCGTCGGCCACCACCCTCGCCTGTCCTCTTCCTCCTCTTTGGTATTTTCGAACACTTATAAAAACAAAAAAAATTATTCTCCTTTTGTTTTTAATTCAATCTTGCAAATTCATGTTTATAATTATGATTTATCATGTTTCTATAGTTTTAATCATGTTATTATAAAGTTATGATTTAGTTTAAAGTATGAATTTATTTGTTTGATCGTGGAATTTTAAATTGGGGTTTATGAAATTGAGAAATTCTTGATTTTAGGGTTTTTAATGATTTAAACTTAAATATTATGATCATAAATTATTGTTGGGTGAATTTATGATCATTTTATGAAGTTCAGATTGATTTTAAAGAGTTTTAAAGTTGAATTATATTACTGTCCAAATTTTTTAATCATGAAAATCAATAGCATAAATATTATGAACATGTTTTACCTTATGAAAAATTATTCTAAAGCATAGATTTGATTCATGATGATGATAATAGATTGTAAAAGAGTTTTATGGTGCATTAATATTTTCCTCCCGATTTCAAGTAATTTTGGTATCAAATTTCATCATTTACCCTTGTCTCCCAAACACCAAAAAAAAAAAAAAGACTTTAACTTTTAGTAAGGGCCTGTTTACTTTAGCTTAAAATTAGTTCAGTTTACTTCAGTTCATCTCCGTTCAGTTCAGTTCAGATCAACTCTTCTTTTATTTTGCTATTCATTAATCCTTCATAAAACACTTTCATTTCATTTTGTTGGAGTATAAAGTAGTGAAGTGTAGATGATGATTGTAGTTGAGTATAATACTCCATACTTATGCTTCAAAGGAGAAACACCACACAATTTTCCTTATAACACTTTGTCCCACATTGACAAAGTGAAAGGCTTTGTCATTGGTTTATATATCAATATCTACTTTAAGGATTTGTTAGAACATCATAGTGGTGTGGCTCGGAGACTACACGCGTGCGCGCGGCAGGCTGGGCTCGGACGAGGGCAAGTGGCGAGTCGCGTTCGCAGCTGTGGGTGTGGCAAGGGGTTTTATCCACTTGTCTAATTTTTTTTGGAGAAAATCAGTATCTAATTATTAACGGTCACAATATATGTAGTGAAATTGTAACCGTTGCTAATTAGTGATCCTTGCCTTATTTTAAGCCTTTAATCAAGCCCTCCTTTTGACTTGCTGATTTGATTCTTGATTTGCCTTCCTCTTCAAGGCACTTTCCACCATAAAAAAGACTCGCATTCTGATCTTCAAAGACACAAAAATTCACATTTACAGTCTTTTTTCTCAAACACTAAACGCAATTCTTGGGCATTGCTTGATCGAGTTCTCAGTCTAATCATTTGAGGTACACCATTAGAGTTGGCGTCGTGTAACCCTGGGGGTCGATTGCCAAGAGGCCGTGTGTACGAGTGCGGGGAAAATTTGACTTCAGGGCAGTGATCTTGGTCACGCCACGACACAGCCAGATAAGTTCGTTCTATAATACTTGTCATAACTCTTACATTCTAAAGTCGAATTTTTGTATACTACTGTTATTATGGCTGGTATTCCTACAGCAGTTCCCCTTAACAACCCTTTTATTCCCGACATGTCTAAAATGGATCATTTTAACGGAAAAAAATTATAAAATGTAGTCTGACAAAATAGAATTGTTTTTAGGTCAAATCGGAGTCGATTATGCTGTTGTTGTCAATGTTGCTCCGACTGATTCTGTTAGCGACTTTGATAAGGACAATAAGACTTGTCGTGGGATGTTGGTACATTATATGACTGCTCCATTGTATTTAATTTACATTAAATTTAAAAATGCTAAGGATATATGGGATGCCTTAAAAACAAAGTACGGGTCTGATGATTATGGTACTAAGAAATATGCATGTAGTCGTTGGTTAAGCTTTAAGATGACTGATGATAAATCTGTTCTAGAGCAAGTGCATGAGTACGAGACCTTATGTTCGGATATTATTGCTGAGGGTATGAACATTTGTGAAACTTTTCAAGCTAACTGTCTACTTGATAAATTGCCAACATCATGGGAGACGTATGTACATTCCATGAAGCACAAGCAGAAGGATTTCACCCTTCAAGAGCTAGTGTCGCACATCAAGATCGAGGAACAAAACAGGTTGCAGGTTAAGGGAAAAACTCATGAACATTCTTCTTCTACTGCTAACCTTGTTGATTCTAAGTCTGCAGGTAAACTCAAAACATACAAGGGAAAGGGCACGTACCAGTTTCATGGAACTAGAAATAACAACTTCAACAAGAACAAAGATTCTACTCCAAAATGCCCATTCAAGGGTAACTGTTTTACCTGTGTTGAGTTCGGACATTTCGCTAGGGAGTGTCAAAATGGCCATGGACCAAGAGGAAAACCAAAAGGAAGTACTTCCAAAGCACAATCCAATTTAGCCGAATCCAATGACATTATAGCTGCTGTTGTTTCTAAAGTCAACTTAGTCACCAACGTGACTGAGTGGATTTTTGATACTGGTGCCACAAGGCACATTTGCTCTAACAAAGAAATGTTTGACTCTTATGAACAGGTGGCTGAAGGTGACTGCGTTTTCATGGGCAACTTAAGTTCTGTGAGTGTCCATGGAAAGGGAAAAGTCTCTCTGTAATTAACTTCTGGAAAAATTATTACTTTACAAAATATTTTACATGTGCCTGAAATTCGCATGAACCTTATTTCTGGAGCCCTGCTCAACAAAGCAGGGATTAAATTAACCTTTGAATCTGATAAACTTGTACTCACCAAAAATGGTGAATTTGTGGGAAAGGGTTTCTGTAATGGGGGGTTGTTTGTTCTTGATGTTGATGTTATGATTGCTAATAAACTTTCTGCTTGTTCTGTTTATGTTGCTGAGTCTGTTTCTTTATGGCATTCCAGGTTAGGTCATGTTAATATAGCTTCAATTAAAAAGCTCAAACAACTTGGTCTAACTTCTAGCTTTAGTTCAACAACCTTGATAAATGTGGAGTGTGTGTAGAAGCTAAGCACCCTAAGAAATCCTTCAAAAAAAATGTTAATCGTTCTTCCACCTTACTAGAATTAGTCCACACTGATATAGGCGACTTCAAAAATTCTATGAGTAGGGGTAGGAAACATTATTACATAACATTTGTTGATGACTTCTCCCGGTTTACTAAGGTCTATTTGCTTAGTTCAAAAGATTAGGCCGAAGCAAAGTTTTTAATTTACAAAGCTGAGGTAGAAAATCAATTAGACCTTAAAATAAAAAGACTTAGTTCCGACCGGGGTGGTGAGTATAATGGAACTCCACTTAGAAAGTTTTGTGAACAAAATGGGATTATCCATGAATTCACTGCTCCTTATACCCCAGAACAAAATAGGATAGCTGAGAGAAAAAATAGAACTTTGAAAGACATGATGAATGCTATGCTTATAAGTTCCGGTATGCCTACTAACATATGGGGGAGATGCTCTTCTTTCAACTTGCTATGTTCTAAACCGCGTACCACACAAAAAACTTGACAAAACACCTTATGAAATGTGGAAAGGCTTCAAGCCTAACCTTAATTACCTAAAGGTGTGGGGGTGCTTAGGAAAGATAGGTGCATCGGAGTTCCAAAGGAATAAATTTGGTCCTAAGACTGTGGATGGTATTTTTATTGGTTATGCTACTAACAGTGTTGCTTACAGGTTGATCCTTAAAGATGGTTTTGGATTTGGTCCTATAAGGGAATCCAAAGACGTTGTATTTTTTGAACATATTTTTCCAATGAAAGTGCATGTTTGTCCATCTTTACCTGCTGCATCATCTTCTACTTATGCTCAACATGACATTGCATCATCTAGTGAAACCATAGAACCTAGAAAAAGTAAGTGATCCAGAGTTGAGAAAAGTTTGGTCATGATTTTATCACTTCTTTTCTAGTTGAGCAAGAAAGTATAGATGAGCAATTAGTCAATCCTTTTGTATTAAAAGATGACCCTAGGAATTATGGGGAGGCTATGAGATCCATTGACTCTAGTTTTTGGTTAGAGGCTATAAACAGCGAAATTGAGTCTATTATGAGTAATAATACTTGGATTTTGACCGACCTTCCTAGGGGATGCAAGCCTTTGAGTAGAAAATGGGTATTTAAAAAGAAGTTAAAACTTGATGGTTCAATCAATAAGTACAAAGCTAGGCTAGTGGTTTGTGGGAACCACCAAAAGAAAGGTTTAGATTTATTTGATACTTATTCTCCTATGACTAAGGTTGCCACCATTAGAGTCTTGATAGCACTTGCATCCATTCATAATCTTATTGTGCATCAAATGGATGTGAAAACAACTTTTTTGAACGGTAATTTGCAAGAAGAAATATACATGAGACAACCTGAAGGTTGTGTTGTACCAGGATAGGAAAACAAGGTATGCAAGCTCATTAGATCTTTATATGGTTTAAAACAAGTACCTAAACAGTGGTATGAGAAATTAGATCAAACCATAACCTCTAATGGTTTTCAGGTAAATGACTCTGTTGCTTGTGTTTATTCAAAATTTGATGAGCTTGGTTGTGTTATCATATGTCTATATGTGGATGATATGCTTATTTTGGTACTAATATAGACATAGTTAACTCAACTAAAACATTTCTAAGTTCTTGCTTTGATATGAAGGACTTAGGAGAGGCAAATGTGATTCTTGGCATAAAGATTACTAGGACTTCATATGGGTTGTCTTTAAATCAATCTCACTACATTGAAATTTTTTTAAAGAAATTTAATCAATTTGAGTGTACTTCTGTGAAAACCACATATGATCCTAGTATGCACTTGAAAAAGAATAAAGGTAATAGAGTTTCTCAAGAAGAGTATGCCAAAGTAATTGGAAGTGTTATGTTTTTAATGAACTATACAAGGCTATATATAGCATATGTTGTTAGTAGATTGAGTAGATATACTCATAATCCCAATCATGAACAATGGGGTGCTTTAATTAGATTTCAAAAATATTGAAAAGAACAATCAATTGGGGTCTCCATTACCATAGAACACCTTATGTTCTAGAAGGGTATTGTGACACTAATTGGGTGTCTGATAATGATGAAATTCAAACTACTAGCGGTTATGTGTTTACTTTAGCTAGTGGTTCTATATCTTGGAAATCATCTAAACAAACTTGCATTGCTATATCTACAATGGAATCTGAGTTTATTGTTTTAGAACTTGCAGGGTAAGAAGCTGAGTGGCTAAGAGGGCTACTTGTGGACATTCCATTGTACGGGAAACCTACTCCATTAGTTTCCATGCACTGTGACTCACAAGCTGCCATTGGTGCTGCACTAAATCAATCTTACAATGGAAAGAGGAGGCACATACGAATGAGGCATGGAATAGAGAGACCTGATCAGGAAAAATGTGATATCATTTGAGTATGTAAAATCAGAGAGGAATATTGCAGATCCTCTCACTAAAGGCCTTTGTAGAAAAATGGTGCTGGAGTCAACCCAAGAAATGGGTTTAAAGCCTGTTAATGAGTAAGTTATGATGGATACCCAACTTGAATTAATTTGCTCTAGTTCAAAGGGTCAAACGAAGTCATAATGTAACTCAAGAGATGTACTACGAACCATTCCTAATTAAAGTGATGTAGTATTGTTTTAAAATATGTGCAAGGTTGAGCATTAGCTCTTAATGAGTTCATAGCCCTTTGTGGTGGTTTGTGATGAGTACAAACTTGATGAACTTACCTATATGAATGTGGGGATTTTGTCCTACCCCTACAGGCTTGGGATCTCTAGAGCATTCATGAAAACCCAGGTATTTGTGAGGGACAACTTATTCATTATTGTGTGTGCGAGAACTCTATCAATATTGAGATAAGGTTAAGTGTGCAAATTTGTCTATACAACCTCCATTATAGGTTCAGGATACATTCCACCGAAAATGGCTGTAGGACACATTTGTAAACACTGGGTGTCAATTCAAGTCCACAAGACCTTGATACTTGAAAATCGATATCTCCAATGCCCAAATTTGTCATTCTGCAATCTTCTCTTTTCTTTTGAATCATGTGGGGGAATGTTTGAGTATATAGTAGTGAAGTGTAGATGATGAGTGTAGTTGAGTATAATACTCCATACTTATGCTCTAAAAGAAAAACACCACACAATTTTCCTTGTTTCACTTTGTCCCACATTGACAAAGTGAAAGGCTTTGTCATTGGTTTATATATCAATATCCACTTTAAGGATTTGTTAGAACATCATAGTGGAGGGACTTGGGGACCACACACGTGCACGTGCTCGCCAGGCCGGGCCAGGCTCGGGCAAGTGGCGTGTCACATTCGCAGGTGTGGGTGTGGCGAGGGGTTTTACCCACTTGTCTAATTTTTTTTGGAGAAAATCAGTATCTAATTATTAACGGTCACACTACCTTTAATGAAATCGTAACCGTTTGTAATCAGTGATCCTTGCCTTAGTTTAAGCCTTTAATCAAGTCCTCCTTTTGACCAGCTGATTTGATTCTAGATTTGCCTTCCTCTTCAAGCCACTTTCCACTCTAAAAAAGCCTCGCATTCTGATCTTCAAAGACACGAAAATTCACATTTACAGTCTATCTTTCTCAAACACTAAACACAATTCTTGGGCATTGCTTGATTGAGTTCTCAGTCTACTCTTTTGCGGTACACCATTAGAGTTGGCGTCGTGTAACCTTGGGGGTCGATTGCCAAGAGGCCGTGTGTACAAGTGCGGGGCAAATTCGACTTTAGGGCAGTGATCTTGGTCACGCCACGACACATCCAGATAAGTTCGTTCTATAATACTAATCATGACTCTTACACAGTTTAGTTCAGCTCCAATCAATTCAGTTCATCTGTTTTTAGCTGAAGTAAACAGGCCCTAATTTTTAATTAAGTGAAGCTTAATTTTTTGGCTATTTCAATAAAATGTAAAATGGTATATTCCCAATTATATTGTTGTTTGTTTGCTTTTGTGTTCCGAACTTGTATTCGTTTTAAACAGCTTTTAATTCAATCTAGTATATCGGCCCGGGCGTTGCCCCGGGTGTTACTTTGTTAACCTTAATGTGTGCATTTAACTTTTAGTTTTGTGAAAATTATAAAAATAAAAAATAAAAACACCAACCTCTTATTTACTTAATGATTAAAAAAATTATACTACATATATTACTATGTAGACATTTAAATCGACAATAAAGATTAGTTAAGATGGTAACACTTAAATTCTCTTTTTAACAGGTTATGGATTCAAGTCTAACTCCAAGCGTAATTTATTTTTATTAATGACATGACATGCTTACGTTGCGCATGTACTTAGAGAGTGCCACATGACATCTTTATTTTGAAAGAGACACCTTTTTGTATATTTTATAGATTATTTGAGTTATCAGAATTTAACCACTTAACCTTTCAGTTACGATTTCATCTTGAATTCAATAGTTTGTCAGAGATCACCGAATTTAAGATGAAATTAACAATTTTGATCTAAATTTGTCAGCTCGAGTATTTTTGTGATCAATAAATAAACTCAAGTGCACAACCACCAAATTATTGGTTGGTATTTAATCTTTTGTACTTTTTATGTTTGGCGGCCATAAGAGGCACAGGCTCCTATTTTCATGCCATCAACTGTATTAAATTGACAAGCTGATTAGAGGTGAACTGAATTGATTGAAGGTGAACTGAACTGATTGGAGTTGAACTGAAATGAATTAAATTTTTTTATTATGGTTTTAAAGAAGAGCTACAATGAACTGAATTGAACTGAACTAAACAGAACTGATTGAAAATGATCTGCTTTTGAAATAAAGTAAACAAGTCCTAAGTGATCTAAATAATTTAAAATTTTTAAAAAGTCAAATATACTAGTTGACTTTGCAAGTTGTTCACTCATGAAAATTGGAAAAGTACATAAAAATTTATCATACAGTAGCATCATAATAGCCGGTGAATATGCCATATCACAATATGTATGCATCACACAAAAATGAATGAAGAGAGAAAATCCAAATAACACCATATGACACATAGAACTATCACTTAAAAAACGAGAAAGTATGTGTACATTGCACCTCTGGCCCAGAGGAAGCTAATTGATAATTTTACCCAAAAAAAAAAATTCAAGTCAGAAACATGTATTTTCATGTTAAAATAGATATGTTTCAAGTCACAATTTTTATCAAGTCATGATGCAAAATTTTTAAGTCACCAAATTAATTTTAAATTCAAGACAAAGATATATGCGTTTAAACCAGATTGTTAAGTTTTCAAGTTAGCAAAAAATACAACTCTGCTCTGGGCCAGTTATCCTCTTTATATATCACAGCTTAAAACGAGAAAGTATCTATACATATCACCTCTGATCTTGTAACATCATATCACATATTGATTGTATCATATTATATTGTAGGTATTTATAAATTGAAGAGATAAATTTCAATGTTAACCTTTTGTGGTCCCAATACAATTAATTTGTGTCAGCCAAAAAAGACAAGCATACAATTAATTTTTTATTATACCAAACTCGATATGTTAATTTTATAAATTGTGTCTTGAGAGATGCGAAAAAGTAAATGTACCAAGTAAAAAAAGACGAAGAGAGTAATAAAATAGAGGGTTATATATCACCTCTCTAGAAGACAATATCTAGTATTCTTGTAGATAGAATCATACCAATTGAAGAGACTAGTAGGCAAGATGCAATATTCCTCTACATTAGGAAGGGATGACGTTATGGTGGATAACTTATAAAATTTGATTCCTTCTCCAATTTAATTTTGATTGAAACCAAAATTTTGATTGCGACTGAATTGAATTCTTTAGTATATGACACAGTAGGGAAAAAATCATAGAGAACTCAATAATTCAATAGAAGATGTATGTAAAGAAGCAATCAAACATTTTTTGTCAACACTTAAAAAGGACACGTATTAATCCATTTCTTTTCCTTTCATTTTATAAATAGCTCAAAGTAACAAAATCAACTACGTAGTAGATATTTAAAAGGGAGGTACATCAATGGTAGGGGTGAGCATTGAAATTGAGTACCCAACTATCCAATACTAGACCCGGTGGATAATTCGGTTTAGGTTGAACTGAGTCCAATACCAAATTCCAAAATAATTATTCTGTTAGTATCGAGACCGGTACTGGTACTGGATAATTTAGGACCCAGTATCCAGCGGGTACCCGGTTGCACCAATAACAATACTGAGGGTTGTTTACTTCAGTTGAAACCACTAAACTAAAAGTTTTTACTACAGCTTTTTAAGTAGAGCTGAGCTGAGCCGAATTGAATTGAATTGAATTGATGATAACGCCATTTTATACTCATACTTCTATCCTAAATTTGTATGTTTCCATCTTACTTTTCCCATAGTTTCAACATTTTCTTGAGCCATTTTGCTTCATATTTTGTCATTGCTCTTCTCGGGTGTATTTTGCTTTCTTTTTTTGTAGGTTTTAGGTGCTTTTCCTAGGATTATTGGAGATGCATGTAGAGCTAATTGGATGTTGATCAAAGAATGGAAAAATCGAGGCATTTATGATGGATAAAAGCTTCAAAAGAGTTGCTTGTGAAGATCTACCGCAACATGGTTGTGGAAATCACTTAGTTTGCCACAACCTAGTTATGGCCACTTGATTTTGAAGTGTTTTGAAGCAAAATGGCAGCCTAATCCGCACCCTAGTTGCGGCCTAATATCACATGCCACACCCTGGCTGTGGCCTCTTCTTTGATGTAAAAAACTATTCATATTCCTAGCATCTAAAAAGGCTTTTAGAGAGGAGTTTGATTCTAATTCTTCTCACATACTTCAATATCAGTTTATTTTAGAAAAAGTATTAGTTCTCCTTAGTTTTCTTGGGCACACAATTCTCAACTTTTGGTTTTTGGCAACATTGATTTGATAAATTTCATCAATTCAAGTAATATCCCCTTTTCTCTATTCTCTTTTTATTGTTGTTAATCTTGCTTTCTTTTAATTTTTGTTTTGTTTATTCAACAATTATGTGTGAGTAGTTTTATTAATCTAGGGTTAGGCCAAGCCCTAGCCATGATTGATTCTTGAGCAATTTTGTAAAATCCCCAATTTAATTGTTGATAGTTCATGCTTAATTGATTGTGCTTATGCCAATACTAGATTAGGGATAAATGGCATTCTAATGAATTCATTGTATTTATCACAATGGTAATTGGGTATTGATGAATTTGAATATTTCAATTAAGAACATGAAATTCTCCACGGGAGTAGGATGAATGAATTGTTAGAAAGTTAGGGTTTTGTGATTAAAGTCTTTAATTTGATATGCATGATTCCACGGGAGTAGGCTCGAATGCAAATTAAGGAAGCCATAGACACTCGGGAGAGGTTTGTGGTATTTTATAGGTTACCTTTTCTCTTGAATAATTAGTCGATTAATTTGGGGTATGAATTGCTTGTGTCAGTTATGCTAGTGGTGGTGCCTAACTCTAGGTGTTTTTATTCCTTGAATTTAGTCATAGTATTTCCATTAGTGTTGTTTAGTGATAGCATAGTTAATCAATCTCAACTCTAAATTGTTACTTGCTTAGTATAAAGTAGAATCAAAATTGACCACTTTGAACCATTTAGTTTCTTGGGATTCGATCCTTACTTGCCCGCCTACTTAGTTAGGAGGAAAAATTAGGTTATTTTTGTTAGGTGCGCGACACGTCTTTCAATATATTGGAGCCGAACTGAATTGAATTGAATTGATTGGAGTTGAACTGAACTAAACTGATTTTAAGCTAATGTAAACAGGCCTCGGGTATCCAGAACTAGATCCAGTTGCCGGTGGCTACTTGACAATGGACCCAATACTATGTTGTATTTCACATAATTTTGTTACCTAATTTTTATGTTTTTTGACATTAAACATATAAGTGATATAACCAATTTGGAATGCAGTATTTGATGTTGGATCTTTTATTTTTTTTCTCAAAAGAAATAAGACGTTAAAATATTAATTATGTTAAATATACCTTGCCAAAAGAAAATTATGTAAAAAAAAATACAATCGGGTATCCAGTTTCGAACGGGAACAGTACTGGGACCGGTAATCTAGTACCTGATATAACCGAGACCGGAAACAGGTCTAGATCTACGTACCCGGCCAGTACCAGGGCCAGTATTGGGTCAAGACAAAATAACCGTTTGTGCTTACTCCTAATCAATGCAATCCCTCACCTAATCATCAAACCTAAATACTCCCTCTTTTGTAATACAAATTATTAATGGGTGGATGTCTATTAATTTACCTAGGCTTTAATTCCTATTACCTAGGCTTTTAATTCCTATTACCTAGGCTTCTTGAGTAATCTGGAACTTGGTATACTATGTCTCTTCATGTATTTAGACTTTTGGAATACTACTATGTGTGTGTGTTTGTGTATGCATGTATGTATGTATGTTTCTTCCCATTGATGGGGTTAATAAGATAAGAAATAATCTTCTCCTTCATATTACTCTCTACATAATCCCTCTATTACATGATACGTTATCAGCACGATTTCTTTATCCCAACATTATGCCAACATAAGAGAAACCAAAGGAGAAAAACATAACCATTATTTGTCACGAAGCTTTATTCTAATGAGCAAAGGAAAACAATGAAAATTAGATTAGTGTTCTACTTACAGACCAGCGAAAACCTAAGGTATGCTTCTGAATATGATAAGTCACTATTAGACGAAGGTGGCATGATTAGAAATACTTCCTATTAAAATGTTATTGCATGTCAATATGTTATTACATGTTTGGTGTTCTTCTTTGATATATATATATATATATTGTTGAATAATATGTTATTTTTCTTTTCAAATTCTTCTTTTCACTAGGTTTATATAATTATAAGAGAACTAATTAAATATATGGTAACCTCATTTTAAGGACTCCAAATTCCTAAATGTTATGGCGTTTTGATTTTTAACCACTTATCTAAAATTTTCACACCAATCTGTTAACATTAATTAACAATCATGCAATATAATTCTAGAAAACTGTGATTTTAATGATTATATATCAATAGTAAAACTTCTAATTGTTTCTTGAGTTCAATTAATTATATATAATAATATCATTTATGATGAGAAAGTATATGCGTAGAGGGCATATGGACCTAAATTTTTCATGTCAGAATTAAGTACTATCAATTCAATACGGTCATCATTCAACTATTCAAATTACACATAGATATTTTCTAGTCGCAATTCTCATTACTCAAGACGCAAATTCTACCATTGAGTTCAAGCCAAGATAGTCAACTTATTTATTTGATACTCGTATGTGTTTTGGTAATTAAAAAAAAAAAAGTCCCTTATTTGGTCTCAATATATCAAATTTGTCTTTTGAAAACATTAACTATAACAATTTTTATTATGATGATTTGTGTTTCTCGAGTTAATTTGATGGTTACCTTACTCGCTCTTCTTTTACGAGATATGTAATCAATATGAATAATTTCCGTACATGCTTAATTACTTTGTATTAAGTTATATATGGACTAGTATTCACCTGAGTGTTTAATTCCTTTAATGTTTGCTACTCCGTATATGTTTGTACATGATAATATTGACCACGTGAATGTTTTTTTTATTGATGACCTTAATACATGCATATATGTTCAAGGAAGAATTCGAGGAAAGTTCCTAGGAGTTGGTTAATGAATTATATTTTTGTAATGACAATAATCACCAGTGCTCATAAACATTTTTTTTACTATAATAAGATTCTTATTTAAAATGTGGTACAATGAGAAGTCGTTGTAAAAATCCACTCGTTGAATAAAATGATGGTTTTGAAAGTAATTAAAGGTCTGTGTGAATAAATGGAATTTATTGTTGTTTTGAATATGTGTGGTATTGCAAGTTTGTCTTATTTTTCATGGTTCTCATTATTAGTTTCAAAAATGTTACGTAATTAATGCGTATTTTTTCCACAACAACTTGCATGTATTATTATGAGAAGGTGTGGCGGGAAAGCACGTCCCTCTGAGTCCTTCCTTGAAACGGAGCCTAGACACCCTCATAATCAACAAGTGCTGAATTTTAGAATACACATGTGTTATAGCGTACGTGAATGCGGCTTAGTTGAACAAGGCTATCGCGCACCTCTAAAAAATAACCGAATAACTCTAACTAATATAGCTAGGGAAGTAGGGATCGAATCCTCAGGGAAGCTATTAAATCCTATTAGTTCTAAAAAGTCTAAAGTGTGTAAGGGGCCTTTATGGAAAGTTCGGTAAAAAGACTACTAAAACTAAGAAGATTAAAACTAAAACTAAGGAAAATGACGGAAACTTATGAATTAAACTCTTATAATGAAAAGCTAGGGCAATCCGTTCACTATGATCAATCAACAAACTTATTGAACACTCACTAATCAATTCATTGGCATTCATTGAACTAGGGCTCACTAATTCTCTTGAACTTAGACTCACTCAAAACTCCTTTACCGGCTCTCGCTCGCATAAATTCATTTTTGCCTATTATTCAGTGGTCTAATTGTGGTAATCTTACCTCTCGGCCTCGATTTCAACAATAACCTAAATTACAACTAAATGTGGCCACAATATAATTGCAATCAATAGAAATCAATAACAGGAATTCAATTAAAAGCCAAGAATTAATTAATGAACATAAAATAAATTCACAACATGATCATAGTTCCCCTAACCCTAGAGAAAAAGACTACTCACTCATGATTAAAGGACTAAAACAAGAACAAATTCAAATAACAAATTCATAATCAAAAACTAATTAAAACTAGAATTAAAGCTAAATTGATTACTAATAAAACTGTAAGAACTAAAATAACAAAATTAATTAACTAAACTAAAAACTAAGAAATTAAAGAGATTCATGAACTAAAAATAATTGAAAAGCATAAGGAAAGAAATTACCAATATAATGAATGAATTGCATTAATTGAAATTGAATCTTCAAGAACAAACTAAGTGCTTCTAAAATTCTAGAGAGAAAAGAGCTTTTAGGATTCCTAAGTCTAAAAATATGCCAAAAACTAGTTAGGGTCGTGCCCTCTTTACATAGAGTATTTATAGGATTAGGTTTTATTAAAATAAAACCCACGAAGCAAAACCGCGAAGAAAAGCCAAGCAGAGCAAAAAGCGTGCGACCTGCGCCCGCATAGGCCAAAATCACGTTGTTCCCTGCGCCCGTATGGTGAGTTTTGATTGAATTCTGATAAGTCTGATCTATGTTGCGGGCGCATAGATCAAAGAGGCGTTAAAGGCTGCGCCCGCATGAGCTCCTGGTTATTAAACTTTGACGATCTTTCTTATTTTTCGCTCGATTCCTTCAAACCTTATTTGTAGCTTCTCGTAACTTGGCACGCAACTCGGGGCATGTGCTTCTTGACTCGTTTTAGCTTCTAATGACTTCATAACTCCGTATTACGCTCCTAAAACATATAAAACAAAACCGAAAACCACGCATAACAACCGAAAAAGAATAATCGTAAAAGGCGCTAAAAGTCAACTAAAGATGCTAAAATTGTTCCAAAACATAACTTAACATCGAAAGACGATATTTAATCAAAACAATGCCATAAACTTAACTATTTAGCACAAGAATCAACCAAAAATGAGGGAAAAACACAACATAAAACACATATATCATTAGTGTAGGAAGTGACATAAAATAATCTCTTGGATATTGCGGGTCTCATCAGAAGTAAGAGTCGTCAACATTTTCTTAGGTGAAGAATCAGTTCTGTTCAGCTCGTAATTTCCTTCTCTTATAAACTGTTGTTTCTACTGGAACACTGAAAGAGGGGGGGGGGGTGAATTGCTGTGTGGAACTTGAATGCAGAATTTAAACTATTTTGAGTGAATCAAAGAGTGCGAGTGATATTTGTACGACAAAAACATCCTTGGCCCAAAGGAAGAAAACTCCACTTCTATTATAGGCCTGTAATAACTTTTACAACCTAAATTCTCTAATTTTACTCGTTAGTTCCTGTAGGAACTTGATTCTCAATTCTTACTCTTTATCTCTCGTTTCTCTTTCTCCTTTTTCTCCACTCTTCTCTAGTTCTCACACATTACAATTCAATACAGACTCTAATACATTGAAAGAACTTGTAAACTGGACTGGAACATCAAATTAAACTTAGAGTCGTTTAATGCTGAAGTGCGTTCTCTGATGTTCTGCTCTTCTTCTTCTGAAATTGTGGGAGTATTTATAGAGTGATTCTGCCTTGTAAACATCAGCCATAAACCACGTTCATTAATCACCCACTACTCCATGACTTCTTCCATTATCCCATGTATTTAGTCCAGGAGAATAGGATTTTTGACTTGAATATTTTACCATTTTTTCTAGCTCATAATCCCATGATCTTATTCCTATAATTTAGGACTCCTAACAATATTTTTATTTGACTTCTTAAAACCCTAGATGTCGTTATTTTTTAACAAGATTAATCAAATATTTTATCTTCCTAATATTAAGGCATCATGGAGAATATTATTATGACCTAAATTATAGCATAAATTAATATAGACTTATTTGTGGGATAGATTCGTTTTAACCTCTACTTATGATGTTCCAACCATATTTGAGAATCCAATGTATTTACAAATATCCTAGAAAATTGTTCTCATAATCTTCTTGGAATTCTCTTCTCTTCATGAAGATACTTCGTTGAAATGCCTTGACATTGTTCGCCTGTTCCTTTAGGAACAGATCTATTCTCGTGGCTTGTTCCTACGTAACTGTGTTACTCAGGAACTTCTCTTCTTTCTTCTATGTTCCTTTGCAAGATTCTGCCTAGGAACTTCTCCTTGAACTTGGTTGTCAACTTGTCACGTTCCTTCAATATTGCTCCAATTCAAGTTCCTTACACTTTGAACCTGTGAAATCTCATAGGAACTCAAAGTATATATTAGTTAAGTTTGTTTGTGTTAGTCATCATCAAAACATTATTTTCAATTCATGTGCCAACAATTTCCCCCTTTTTGATGATGACAAACCAAGGCAAATAAACTTAGGAAAAAGATTCACTATCCATAACTAATAATAATATTATTGAAAAGTTATAAAAAAGAAAGAAAACAACGAAAACAAAGCAAAAATAAAAACTAAAGAAAATAGAAATCCAAGCCAAAATATTACAACCATATCCAAATAAGTTCAAATAAAGAAAATGCAACTAAGAAGGAGTGGGACATAAAAGGCTTAAGAGGCAGGGGCAGTTTCTAGAGGAACAGGGTCAGCTGAGGTTTCTTCAGGAACTGAGGTAGGGGCTGTGTCCATAGGACCTGAAGTGCTGGGAACTTCTTCTTCTGGCGCTTCTTCTTCAATATGAGTTCCTCTTTCACCTTCAGCAGGAACAGTTCCAGCTGGTGCAGATGGAGTTCCTTTCACATTTTTAAGCTCTGCAAGGCATGGCATGATTTCTGCATGCTTATTGACATAAGACAACATAAAAGAACTCAAGGCCTGTCTCATCATAAAGACTTGACCTTCAACATCCTGCTGTTTCTCCTACATTTCCTTGAGGAACTATTCCAACTACTTTGTCTTCCCAGGAACCAGAACCTCAATCTCAGTAGTTTTAATCCCCTCAGCATCAAGATCAATGGTAGGAGGCTCACTATCAGACTTGTTAAGAAGTCTCCTACTCTTCCTCACCTTTGACTTTTCTTCTTCCTCCCTCTTATTTTTCTCCTCTAACCTCAAAATCTCAGTTTACCACTGAGTATGCCCAAGTAAAACACCCAAATTTAGTCCATTCATTGTAGAAACATGAATGTACTGCTCCTTCTTCATTCCAACCTTCCCATACCCCTCTAATGGAACATTAAAGCTTTTGAAAATTTTCGTTAGCAAAGTTCCATAACCAACTTCAATCCACTTGGAACAGTGTGATCCAAGTGAGAAGTCATCAAGCTTGGGAAATTTACTTGAACATTAAACAAAAAACAATAAACAACCGCACAATCCAACAAATTAGCTTCACCCCTCTTCTGTGTTCGTGGGAACACAGTTCTCCTCACAACATTAAACATTAATTTTTCAAGAGGTGAAAGCGAATTGTGATCGATTTTATTCACTCCCTTATTCCCTCCTAATTCTGTCAAAATCTCATCCTTACCCACCTTTGCAACCTTCAAATTATATCTACCCATAAAGTAATTATCATAACCCTCATTCGGAACCTCAAACAACTTAGCCAAATAATCAGCATCAAACGAAATCTCAACATCATTCACGGAACTAGTGATAGTTCCTTTAGCAAATCCATAGTTTTCACAAAATTCTTGGTTTGCTCTAGGATACGTATCATCAATTCCATGTTCATGTAGCAATTTTATCCACCCTTGATTATCTACAACATCCAACAACTCCACATAACCAACCGAACTACACCAATCTAAGTCTAAAAACAAAACCGGAGCATACTTACTTGCTTCTACCTCCAGCGTTTTCATTGAGTCATCCCCAACATCGACGTCTTCATCTTCATCTGTTGGTTCAACTTCCTCCCTTTTTCGTTTTTTCTCAGTCATGGAGGAACTAGGTTTGGTTTCGGATTTTCCGGCGAGTTTTTCGGCCGGTCGTGGGTTTGGTTGTGGGGGTTTGAATTTCGGTTTCAAGTGAAGATGAGTGTTGAGTATCCATGGTTAATGGATAAATTTAAGGTTTAAATTTTTGGGGTTTCTGAAGAGAGAGAAAGTGAAAAGTGAGTAGAGGAGAGAGAGAGTTTTTACGGTTGAGAGTGAAAGTGTGGTGTGAATAGTGGGTTGATTAGATGGGTATTTAAGGGAAAAGTAGTGCATGTATGTAGGATGGTTAATTTGGTATCTTTTGGTGAATTCCTTCTAGATGCATTCCCCCTATTTACGTGAAGTTGATTGCAAATTTTTTTCATGGAATTTAAATTTAAAATTAAATATTTACATCCTATAGGATAGGAATTTGAAACAATTATAGACAAAAATTAATTTCTGGAAATTAAAATTAATTTATGGAAAAATTAAAAAAAATATTTTACGTGAAAAGAGGGAACATATTGCATATCATCTAATTAAATCTTCTTAGACAAGCAATTATGACATTAAGGATAATATTGATAGACATTTGCGAGTTATATCAAAGATCCCGCGGGAACATGCTTTCGCACAAGATTTGTGATGAAAAATGCATATAGGAACTTCGTTACAAATAATGACATACCTGGAGGAACTTCATGGCTTTTATTGCAATTTTATCAATCCGAGTTCCATCCTCATATTCTCATATCTTTCTCTTTTCAATGGCTTTGTTAAGATGTCTGCAATTTGATTTTTAGTTTGACAATTTCAAGTTTTAACAAAGCTTTTTCTACATTGTCCTTGAGAATATGATGACGAATATGAATGTGTTTAACACGTGAGTGGTGAACTGGATCTTTAGAAATACATATATCACTAGTATTATCACAATAAATAGGAATGCAATTATAGATAATACCAAAGTCCCTTAGTTGTTGTTTTATCTAAAGCACTTGGGAACAACATGCTGCAGCAGCTACATATTTTGCTTCAGCAGTGGACAAAGTAACAGTGTTTTGCTTCTTGGAACTCCAAGAAGCTAAACATGTTCTAAGGAACTGAATCATACCTGATGTGCTTTTTCTATTTACCAAGTCACCTGCATAGTCCGCATCTGCAAATCCTGCTAACTCAAATGTGTCATAGTGAGGAGAGTATAAGGATAGATCATCAATTCCTTTCAAATATCTCAATATCCTCTTGACAGCTATTAAGTGTGACTCCTTTGGATTTGCTTGGAACCTAGCATAAACACCAACACTGTAAGCAATATCTGGTCTACTAGCAGTTAGGTACAATAAGGAACCTATCATGCCTCTATATAACTTTTGATCCACACTTGTTCCACTGGGATCCTCATCCAATCTGGAGTTAGTTCCCGTAGGAGTATGGTTCGTTTTTGATGTTCCCCATGCCATATTTCTTGAGGAGTTCCTTAATGTACTTCTATTGGTGAATGTAAGTTCCTTTCTCAGTTTGCTTGATTTGCAAGCTAAGAAAGAAATTTAACTCACCCATTAAGCTCATTTCAAATTCCCCGCTCATAAGATTAGCAAATTCTTGACACAAGGATTCGTTAGTAGCACCAAATATTATATCATCAACATAAACTTGAACAATGAGAAAATCAGTTCCTTTGGATTTTATCAACTTTTCTTAGACCATTTTCCAAAAGATACTTTGATAACCTCTCATACCATGCTCTAGGAGCTTGTTTCAACCCATAAAGTGCCTTGTCAAGCTTATAGACATGGTTTGGAAATTTAGGATTTTCAAAACCAGGAGGTTGTTCCACAAAAACATCTTCATTTAGAAAGCCATTTAAGAAAGCACATTTAACATCTATTTGATACAATTTAAAACCCATAAAAGAAGCAACAACAATTAAAATTGTAATAGCTTCTAACCTGGCAACTAGAGCAAAAGTTTCTTCAAAATCAATTCCTTCTTGTTGATTATAACCTTTAACTACTAACCTGGCCTTGTTCCTGATGATTGTGCCGTACTCATCTAGCTTTTTCCTGAACACCCATTTTGGTCCAATTACTTTCTGGTGTTCCGGTTGAGGCACAAGGTGCCAAACCTTGTTCCTTTCAAATTGATTCAGCTCATCTTGCATTGCTTGGATCCAATCAACATCCTCGAGTGCTTCTTCATGATTTCGAGGCTCCATGATTGACAAGAATGCATTAAAGGCACAGAAGTTCCTTACTTGAGATATGGTCTGAGTTCCTTTCGTAATATCACTAATAAGATCAATTGGATGAGACTTCTGGTGTTTCCAAGGTTTAGGCTGGAAGTCTCTGATAGGAATTGCTGTCTCTCCAGTTTCTCCAGGAACTCCTTCTGGATCAGTGGTGTTTTCTTGAAGTTCATTGTTGTATGGACATTCATTCATTGTTCCTTTAGGAACTGCCTTATTCTGCCTTTCAATGTGGAACTGATCTTCAAGAACTCTTGCTTGTTCCTTGTTGGATGTTAAGTCTTCTTCAATGCTCTCTTGTTGTAAACTCTATAAGCCTTACGATCAGTTGCATACCCTAGGAACACAGCTTCATCACTCCTTTCATCAAATTTCCCTAAGTTCCTTTTACCATTATTATGGACAAAACACTTACAACCAAATGTTCTAAGGTGAGACACATTAGGTTTCCGTCCTCTAAATGATTCATAGGGAGTTTTGTTAGTAATGGGTCTAATCATGACTCTATTTATAATGTAACAAGCTGTATTCACTGCTTCTGCCCAGAAGTTCCTTGGGAGTCCGCTTACTATGAGCATCATTCTTGCCATGTCCTCTAAGGTTCTATTTTTCCTCTCCACAACACCATTTTGTTGTGGTGTTCTTAGAGCTGAAAAATTGTGATCCATACCATGTTCCCTGCAAAACTCATCAAACTTGTAATTTTCAAATTCTTTTCCATGGTCAGATCTTAAATGTATAAGTTGATAACCACTAGACTTTTGAACCTTCTTAGTAAAGCAAGTAAATTCATCAAATGTTTCATCTTTGCTATGAAGAAACATAGTCCATGTATATCTAGAGTAATCATCAACAATAACCAAGACATATAGCTTACCACTCCTACTTTGGACTCTCATGGGCCCACACAAATCCATATGGATGAGTTCCAATGGTTTTGTGGAGCTCACGAACTTTTTGCTTTTAAAAGAACTTCTAACATGTTTGCCTCTAGCACATGCACCACATATTTTATCACATAGGAACTTAATATTAGGTAATCCAACAACAAGTTCCTTAGATCTAAGTTTATCAAGTAAGTGGAGACTAGCATGTCCCTCACGTTTATGCCAAAGTAGGGGATCATCCTCAATCACACTTAAACAAGAGAATGTACTCTTAGGAACTTCATGTAAATCAACGATATAGGTTTTCCCTTTGCGTTTTCCCTCAAGTACAACTTGATTAGTGTGGTTGTTGATGATTTGACAATGCTCATTAGTAATTCCTTAATCACAGAATTGAGAGATGCTAAGTAAGTTATGTTTAAGACCATCAACAAGAAAAAATTATCTATATTGCATGGGAACTTGACTTACCAACCTTACCTAAGGCGACTATGTTAACCTTTTTTATTATCACCAAACGTCATAGTTCCCCCTGAGTAGGCTGCCAGTGAGAGAAACTTAGATTTGTCACCTGTCATGTGCTTGGAACAACTGCTGTCGAGGTACCACGTGTTGTTCCCCCTCACTAGCACTTGCAATACAGATTAGATGTTAGGTGTAGGAACCCAAGTCCTTGGTTTCCTTTGTAGACACATCATCATTTAATTTTTCAATCCACGTTTGTTTTACGGGTCTAGCATTTACGTCTAAACTGGAGTTCCGTTTGGAACACTGGCCTTTTAGATGACCCGTGTTCCCACAAAACATACATACTTTGCTACTTGGAAGCTCCACGTATTTATTCTGCTTTCCCATTTTTTTTTTATAATTAAAACCAAGACCTTAAGTCCTTTTTGTTTGGGCATTCAAAATCCATGTTGGAACTTTGTGTTGACCATCATTTTTATTCCTTAAATTAGTGAGTTTCATTTTAACGTTATCAAGTTCCTTCATAAGTTCCTTGATGACTGAATCATTAAGTGTTCCTTCAGTAGAACTCTCATTTAGATTTGTCAACTTGTAGCAATTTAGTTCCATAGTGACGTGATTAAGTTCCTTTTGAAGTTTTTCAACCTTTACCTTTAAATTCGTATTTTCATCTAATAAGTCGAAAAATCTTTTCTCAGTTTCAGTTATATCTAACCTCATCCAATCACTGTGTTCCTTACGGGTTTTAAGAGCCTTCTCACATCCGGTTTTTACTCGTAATACATTAGTCCATTTTTTGTGAAATTTTAGTACTAGATCTATTAATTCATGTTTAGAGAAAGCGTCAAGAAGATCAGAGTTTGGATATACCTCGTTAGCGAGTTCCTCGTGGACCTCGTTCCTATCAATTTTGGCCATCAAGCATATGTTGGCAACTTCTTCGTCAGGTTGTTCCACTTCATCTTCTTCGCTTTCAGAATCTCCCCAGGCTGCTACCATTGCTTTCCTTACGTCATTCTTGGAATAAGAAGGTTTGTAGAATTTTTCTTTGACTTGTTCCTTCTTCTCCTTGACATACTCCTTGCCCTTGGACTTCCCCTTTTCAGTATCCCATAGAGGACAGTCTTTGATGAAGTGTTATGAGGATCCAAACTTATGGCACACGAATTCCCTTTTTTTGCTAGCGAATTTTCTGCCTGAGTTCCTATAGGAACTTCGATTCTTGTTGAGAGCCCTTTTGAATCTTCTGACCAGCTACGCTGCCTCATCATCATCTTCTTCTGATTCGTCACTTTCAGCTTTCAAGGCTAGCCCTTTGCTTCTGGAACTCTCTCCAATTCCTCCAAGATGCAATTCATGGGTCAGCAAGGAACCAACAAGTTGTTCAATGTTGAACTTCGTGAAATCCTTTGTTTCCATGAGTGCCGTAACCTTGGCTCTCCATCTTTCATCTTGTGGTAGACTCCTTAGCACTTTTCTAACTAGCTCATCAGTAGGTATATCTTTTCCAAGAGAAAAAAGCTCATTGGTGATGTTAGTAAAACGTGTAAGCATATCTTGTATTAACTCCCTAGGTAACATTTCAAAACATTCATATTTAGACATCAACAAATCTATTTTAGATCGTTTTACTTCACTAGTTCCTTCATGAGTTACTTGTAACAAATCCCATATTTGTTTAGTGGTTTTGCACCCCATGACACAGTTGTGTTCATGTGGTCCAATACCACAATGTAGCAATTTAATAGCACGAGCATTGATTTCCATTTTTTCAAAATCTTCTTTTTCGTATTCGGAAATCAATTTAGGAACTACTTCATTGTTTGAGTTAGTTTTTGTTACCTCATAGTCGCCTACTACAATTACACACCAAACCTGGTAATTTTCAGCCTTGATGAAGATTTCCATTCGATTCTTCCAGTACGTGTAGAATTTCCCATCAAACATAGGTCGTCTTTGAGTTGAGTAACCTTCCTCCAATTTCTCGTGAGTGTTCATCTTCAGGATCCCTCTTCAAGGTTGCTTGATTTTCCCGAGTTCCTGCTCTGATACCAACTGTTGTTTCTACTGGAACAATGCAAGAATAATTTTTCATAAGCCAAAACATGTTCATAATATTTATTCTATTGAATTTCATGGTTACAAAAATCATCATATATTCACACAACAACAATTCATAATCATAATATTGAAGTTTAAATCATAAAAACTCATAAAAATCAAAAAATTTTATACTTTATAAACCCTAATCTAAAATTTCATGAACAACAAATTATTTCATGCTTTAAAACAAACCATAACTTCATAAAACATGATTGAAACTTATAAAATCATGATTATACATAAATATGAACATGAATTTGCAAGATTGAATCAAAAAGAAAGAAGGAGAAATTTTTTTTAAAGTATTCGAAAATATACCAAAAATCAAGGGGAAGGTAACCGGCGGTGGCGAGTTGGTGATCCGGCGAGTGTGCTCCGGCGACCACGAATCCGAAGAAAAAAAAAACGGAACTTTTTTTATCAGTGAAAACCGAGCAAAAAGAAATTTTTTTTCCGAAAATTGCTCCTCTCTTTTCTTTCTCTCTCTAGATTTTGGAATCCTAATGACAATTATGATAGATGAAATCTGTAAATTTGGGTTTTAAAGGGTATTTATAGGCCCCAAAGTAGGATTTGGAAAAGCCCATACTTATCCTAAAAAGTGGAAATTACCTTTAGGCCCTTGCCTCAAAATAAATAAGGAAACTCTTGAAAATTGTATTTTTAGAAGCCTTTTAAAATATTTTATAAAACATAAAATATTATTTATAAACACAAATAATTATTTTTAATAAAAGCTTATTTTGTATTATTATTATTTTTTTAATATTCTTAGTGAACATAATTTTTCAATAAAAATATTAAAATTATACTTATAAAATACTATAATACTTCTTTAAAATACGTGAAAATGTGGGGTATTGCAATTGCTTTACTTAACAGCCAGTAGGTCAAATATAGTGTTTTCAGTAGGGTTGTGTGCAAGATTTCAAACCAACCTCAAAGACTCTCACTTAAAGGTTGTTAACAGAATTCTGAGATATCTCAATGGTACTGATGATTTATGTTTGGGGTATCCAAAAGGTAACAGTATGAACCTTATTGGATACACAGATCCTTACTTTGCTGATTTTATTGTGGACAGGAAGAGCACTTCTGGAATGGCCCACCTCTTACCCTCATCTCATGGGGATCTAAGAAACAAAATTATGTGGCCTTATCTACAGTAGAGTCTGAGTACATTAAAGTTGCTTTGTGTTATGCTCGCAACTAAAGGATTTTGGAGTCTGTTTCAGAAGTGTTCCCTTTTTATGTGATAACACAAGTGCAATTAATATTTCGAAAAATCCTGTCTGTCATTCTAAAACCAAGCATATTGAGATTAGGCATCATTTTCTAAGGGAAAATGTTGACAAAGGTAATGTGGAATTGGAGCTTTGCAGATCAGAAGATCAACTAGCTGACATTTTTACAAAACCTTTTAGCAGAGAATTGTTCATCAAGCTTCGTACCTTGTTGGGTATGATTAAAATTAGACAATGAGCTCTTAGGTCTTGACTTGTCCCTTGGGCTAGTCAAATGATGTCAATTTGTATATATTTTTCTTGTTTCTTTTTCTTTTTTCTTTTTAGGGCTCACAAAGTTCTTATGCGATGTTTAGTTGAACAATCTAGTACTCAAGTACCTTAGCATAATCTTGAAAAGAGTAAGTTAGCACAGACCATTTGGGAACCAGACCCTTGAGCCGGTTATTTTAATCAGTTGTTTTATTTTCAAAAGTTTCAAATTATTGGAAATAAATGAAGTGACGGTTGCATTTATAACAACTGCCTTTTTTGGTAGAACAGATAATTATCTTTCAAATATTTGAAGATAAACGTTTGATTTTTACTCTCTTATAAATATGCTGCATGTGATCACACTTTCCATTTTCATTTCATTTCCTTGATGACATATATTCTCCATTTTAGTCTCATCATGTTAAAAAGAAGGAGCACAAGGTTAGTTGAGAAGGAAGTTAGTGAGTCTCCTAAAATTGAAGCTATGATGTCAAAGAAGATGGCTGACAAAATGATCGAGTCAGTGGTAAAAGATGTTCTGGAAGAAGAATTTAATGAAGAGGAGGAAGCACCCTTGATTCGGAACAACTCTACTAAGTCAGAAACATCAAAAGCCCTCACCACAAAATCAGCCGCTCCCAAATCCACCACAAAATCAACCACCACAAAAGCGGTTACTCCAAAATTAACCGCTAAAACCACCAAATCTTCCACTCCAAAATCCACAAAATCAACTACTGCCAAAAAAGCCACCCACACCAAAGTCAAAAGAATCCTCACCAATACCGATGCAGGCTTCCAAGCCTAAGGAATTTGAGAATGCAGAGGAATTTGAACCGGAGAAAGAATATGAACCCACATCTGAGTCGGAATCAGTGGAAAAGGAAGTTGAGGAAGAAGAGGGTGAATCAGAGGAAGAGGAGTTTGAACCGAAGGAGGATATAATTACTTCTATGCGAAAGGAGTTGAAAGAAAAGAAAGTTAGTGCAAAGAAACCGCCATCAAAAGCGGTTATGGAAGTTCAGAAGGAAGTTGAGAATGAGGTTACTAAATCAAGCACCACAAAACAGCCTGCCAAAACCACAAAATCCAAAAATCTCACACCAAAAACCACACCCAAACTAGTAGAGAAAACGAAGGAGGATGCTGATGGTGAGAGGGAAGTTGATATTGCTGCTGAAAAGGAGGGTACTAAAGCTATGACAAGCAAGGGTGCTTGAGTGAAAACTATTGCCAGGAAGGGTGCTGAGGCTTCCAAAGGCAAGGCGGTTATACGGGAAACACAACTAGACCAGTCCGCAACAGACGAGAAGAGAAAGCAATCTGCTATTGTTGTCTCTACGGGTGTTAAACCCAAGAAAAGTGAGTATGCTACTCCTCAACCATTATATAATCTTAAAGATATACAACTTCTGGTTGGTTTCTCTATTGCTAAGAATTGGGTTAAACAAAATTTTCTGCATGAGATTAAGGATGCTTTAGAGTTTCAGAAGTGGTATGTGTTGTTTGCTATAGATTTAGATGTTTTTATTCCATTGGTTAAAGAATTCTATGAAACACCTGCACACTAAGGATGATGGGTCCTACTTTGCTTTTTTTAAGGACACTCCTATTAATTTGTCTGAAAAGAAATTGGCTGAAATTCTCAAAGCTACAACTAAGGGACTTGATATGTATACAAGGGAGAATTGGCCTTCTATCAAGGGAGTCACTGAAGAACAGATCTAGACCATATTGTATAATGGTCCACCTGATCCCAAGCAGGGGTACACAATTGGCCACTTAAAGGAGCCAATCATGAGGATGTTTCATACCATAGCCTCAAAGGTTGAGTTTCCTCGAGCACAAGGCTGAATGAGTGTACGGTCGATGGATAGTGTTCTGATCTACTGTCTCCTAGAACACATTCCAGTCAACCTCCCTACTATGATATTAGGTCATATGATCTGCTGTGTGGAGAAAGCAAACCATGAACTACCATATGGAGGATGGCTGACCTTGGAGTTTGGTCACTAGAAGATTCCTGTGGTAGGAGACTATGGAACCATGTCTCATCTGACCAATCAAATAATAGGTCACCAGGTATGACATATGCAGGTGGTGTTTTGAAAATGAAAGATGATGGAAGAAATGAAACTGGTCTTGCTGGGACCGGTACAGAATTAGTTTAGGCAACCTATGCCTTGGTGAAGCAGCTAAGTGATCAGAATTAGCTGATGCAGAATATGGTAAACAGTGTCACTACGCTATGCTCTGCACTTCAGGAATCCTATAGGAGAATTGAGGCTCGTCTTAATAAAGCTGACATAAAAGGAACAGAGGATTCTAAAGAAATGGAAGAGTCATTAGAAGTTGCTGGTGATGCTAGTGATAAGGAAGATGGATCGATCTCTGAGAAGAATGAAGAAGAGGAAGATGAGGACAATGATGAAAGTGCTTCGGAGGGCGAGGAGGATGATGGGACTGAAAATGACTCTGGAGTAGATTAAATTTCTTTTGTCTATTCGTTTATTCTATTATTGCTACTAACCCCTCTTATTTATTGAACTCTAATTTTGGTCTTCTACTGGTCTGTAATAATTTATTTAGGACAAGTAGCTTTGGTACTTTTGCAAGAACAATGGTAGAATCAGCATCTCTAGAATGCTTTTTGAAGCTACCTAAATTAGCTTGAACTTAATACAATTAGTAGTTTGACTACTGATTGTGTTTTGTTGTTTGTTTCATTTTTCTCGTTCCTATGACTATTTTGATGATGCCAAAAGGGGGAAGCATGTGAAGTTTTGATTTCTTCTACCTATCTCAAGGGGAAGAAGGTCTAATGAGTTATAATATGTGTGTGTTGCATCAACTAGAGAAAGGTTAAAAGTCCTGCTAAAGGTGACAGACCTGAATAGTCTGGAAGTAAGTGTATTCAAAGTATTTCACTACTTGTCATCCCAATGGCTTGGAAACAAGTCTGCTGAACTTATTGCTGTTCTTATTGCGAATGCATGTTTAAGTCAAAGAGCTCTGATTCTAATTAGTATTTGCCCTTGGTACTTAGAAACTCTTTCTAAAAATGTTGTCAGTTAGTTGTGAACTAGTGTAATTGTGAATGATGCTCAATCTACGGGAACAGTTCGAAACCAGTTCCTAGAATTCTCAAAGGATTCAAGATTATGAAAAGGTTCCAAAATTTTAATGATATTATTTGCAGGGGGAACTTCATGGTTTGTCATCATCAAAACGGGGGAATTTGTTAAGTTCCTAGCTTATGTTATAAATGATGACAAACTGCATTGAACTGTCATACTGTATGCAAGTTTATGTTTGCATATGTAGGTACTAAAGAACAAGTTCAATGGATGATAAGAAGAAGCTCATGAAGCCAAGTCTTCAAGTTTGCATGAAGACCAAGTTCATAGAGTCATATTCTTAGGTCTTAGATGCAATGTAAGTGGCATAAAGGTTTGTAAATGTATTATAAAGGTTGAGATTAGAGAGATGAGCTAGTTGTGGATGACAAGGAACCTTTGTTTCTTGTCATACACAACTACAAGTAAACTTGGTTGATTGGAACAATCTGGGAACAGTGCGGAACCATTCCTCTCGAGTTTACTTCATACATCCGTATTTTAGAAAAGTTCTCTTTCCGCGCAAAATTGATTTCCAAATATACAAATGCTTGGTTTGTTATGCAAGTAAGATAATTTTAAGTATGGCAAGTATGTTATATTATAGGCCAAATTGGCCACAACAGCACAAACTATAGGTTTTTGCCACATAACAGCATGAACTAAAGCGGATGCACGTAACAGCACCAACTATCTATCAAGGTGTACATGGCAACATAAATGATATCGGTGGTGGAATATTTTCTTAGATTCCGGTGAGTTGAATAGAATAGTGTTTTTCTTGCTTTTTTTTTCTTTTCCCTATTTTTTCTAAATTTTGCTTTTCTTTTCTCCCTTATTCCTGTTAAATCTATGTCAATCTCTTTCTTCCTTATTTCCTTCTTTATTCCACCCCTAATTAAGCTCTACCATCATGCAAATTAGAGCCACCAACCACTACTGCCACCTTACTTCAAACCACCGCACCACAACGATTCAACCTCCACCTCAACTCCTCCACCACTACCTCTTTAAAAAACCGATTGTCGGTCCCCACCTCTACTGAAAACACATTATTGATCAATTAATCAACCAATAAAACTAAATCTCTAAGTGATTTATCCTAAATTCAATCAATAACCATGTTATTCATCTATTAATCAGCAATGATATTTATCCTAAATTCACCAACTCTTTTTTAGCTTAATTTGTCATGTTAGAGAGAATTGAAGAGAGTTGACACAAGACCACAAAAAATTCATTCGAGAGATTAGGGAAGAGAGAGTGGTAAAGAGGATTAACTTTTGGGGTGGTGGAGATGGATGTGGGTAGGTCGATTTAGTGTTGTGGAGGTGGAGTTGGTGGCTCAACTGTACTTGATGGTGGCTCAAATTGGGGGGGGGGGGGGGGGGGTCTGACGGTTGGTCGGGTATGGGTGGTGGTGAAGCTGTTCTAGTGATGCAGTGATAGTGAGGGAGATGGTGGTGATGACTTTTGGATGATGTTAGTGAATAATTATGGTTTAGGTTTGTGTGAGGATTGGATTATGTGAATTAGTAGGTTTTTTTTTTTGGTAAAATGTAAGCAATTTTATTACCAAAAAATATAATAATTACAACCTATAAACCTACTTAGGCAAAACTGACTCAGTTTTGCACAAAGTAGACCATAAAAGCTCATCTATACAAAACACAGCCAACCTGACCTATACAAAGGAAACAAAAGCAGCAAAAAAAACTATGAACACAATGCTTCCCATCATCCAACCACCCAACCAGAACTCAAACTGAGCCCTCCACATAGCAGCAACAAAGGAATAAAACTGCACACCTCTGCACCTCAATCTGCAATCTTCACACAAACAGCCTGCTCACAGCAACAAACCACCCAGACCTCAGATCAGAAGCCTCCACGCAGCAAGACAAAACCAGCACAAAATTGCAGGAAAAAACAAAATGGAAAAAAGGAAAATTAAAATAAGGATTTATAAATAATAAAATAAAAGCTCACCGGATTCCGGTCAAAGGTTCTACCTCTGACATCATTTATGTCACCACATGCACTCAAGCTAATAGTTCATGCTACTATGTACACCCGCTTTAGTTTGTGCTGGTATGTTCACCTAACCTATAGTTTGTGTTATTATGGCCAATTTGGCCTATATTATATTGTACTGATTTTATTTGATCTCAAATAAAATTAGTGAGAATATTTTCCGTGGAATTACTTCTATATTCCTAAGGAAAATATTCTCTTTCAATATTCTATAACATACAAGCCAAAGGCTTATTTAAGAGAATCTACTGGCATACAAACCGGATACTTTTGCACGAACAAAAACTGAAGAACATAGATTGCAAAAGTTCTCTCTCTAAAGGTCTCAACCTAGCATAAACCCAAATACCACATTTAGGTCTTAATTTACTCTCTTTTTCTAAGCCTTTAGGCTAATTATTATTGAAAGACAAAGTGTTGTAATTTGAGCATTCTATGAATTTAGTTTTTTGGGGAAGTTGATCAGAGATCATCTTCATTTGAACCTTCATAGTTGAAGGTTGAGTCGAACTTCCATAGGTGGAAGTTCGTGGGGGGGGGGGGGAGGGGGGAGGGTGGCCCTGTGCCGCCTCACTGCAAGTTTTTATTTTATTTTATGGTGCTTATTTTCTTACAGAATTTCCATCGAAAAATCAATTTTGACTTTTTGAGGTGATTTCGTCGCAAATTCCGTCGGTAATTGGTTTCCGACGGAAATTCCGTCGCAAATTGCTTAATTTGCGACAACTGATTTTCCGACGGATTTATGTTAGAAAGGTGATTTTCGTATGAATAGGGCCTTTTTGCAAAAATTCCGTCGCAAATTGGTTGTTTTTGTGTAGTGGGAGGATTCCTAGGATGCCTGATGCATGGGCGCACAAACCCATGCAAGGGCATGCATTTGAAAATCCCTATTTTAAATAACTCAACTTTTGGGGTTGTTACTTCTGTGTTACTAGGAATTTCGAAGCGTGTAACATACCGTTAGAAAGATGTTGCAAAGACTTTCCAATGGCGCAAAAATCATAACAACTCAAGGAGCGGTTTGGGACTTATAGCTATTTGAGTTAGCTGATTCAGTACGAACTCTAGATTTTTGGGTTTTGATTTGTTTTTATCTCTTGGCCCTAAACTATCCACTTATAAATAGAGGCCCATATAATTAAACTGAATTTCTGCTCGTGTAATATTCCTTTTCCTTAGATTTTAGGGTTAGTTTATAGGGTTTGTAGTTGGAGAGAAAAACTAGAGAGAGAAAGAAGAGAGAATATAACCTTGTACTGCAGAAAAATACCACCAAAATGAATCAACCACAAATTTTTGAATAGGATAGCTAGCCATTTGAAAATAATCCTCAAGCATGTGACACCATTACTATGAAAAATTGATAGTAGCGAATATTAAAAATATAAAGAAACAACATGAAAACAAATGGAAAGAAGAAAGCAATAACTTAATCAAAATAAAGAACCTAAGTTAAATCACCGTTACTCCCTAGCAATGACGCAAATCTGATGAGGAGGTTTTTGAGGCTTTTAACAAAATGAACCCCTGCTTAGTATAGTTGAAGGGGTATCGAACACGAGGAGTAAGTTGTGTAAGTTAAGGCTGTCTATCTTGATTAAGGGTCTTTTTTTTCGGGTTTTTAGGGGAAATTTGGGCTAAGAAACTAAAACTAAAACTACCAACTACAACTAACAACTATCTATATAATGAAATATATTTAAAAGCATTTTGAAGCATGTCTACACGCCACGTGGCACTCCCTCAACCTACTTGTTAGCTATCATGTATCTAAAAGAAATATGATTTGTATGAGATTTGAACTCATGGTCTCAAAGTCAAACATTAATAAGTTAACCGTTGAGCTATGGCATGTTTCTTTATTGCAATAAATAAATCACATGCAATGAATTAATAAAGATAGAATCAAATTATGTTTTTATGCAAAATTAACTTTCACACGTGCACTAAATTATATACCCGGGGCATCAACCGAACCTAACATCTAGTTAAGAACTAAAAAGCAAGGAATAAAATCACAAATTAATTCAAGGAAACTAAAGCTTAGAATATATGGTTCCGGGTTTAATGTTGTTTTGGGGGATTTACTCAATACAAGTCAATCAAACAATTAAATCATGGGTAATGAGATTCTCTCTCTAATATATCTAAACCTCTCACGAATAGTTTAGACTTGGATAAATGTTTTATCGATGAAACCTCTCCGGATTATCTCTATTGACTCCATAAAACCCGCCATAAGCATGAGAGGGACAAAAATAATGTCAATCCTAGGTCCAACGCTCCATCCCTTTATGTGTCTTTCCTATTGACTATGGGCAAGGAAAATGAGTTGTAAACATCTCATAGACGAAGCATTACAACATAAGAATACAAGAACATCAACTAGAGCTCTTTAGCCAAAATTCAATCTCCATTGACATCATAGTCAACAAACCCCAATGTTAATCAATCACCAACATACGTAAGAACCCCCAAACTCAATTATAAACCCTTCCCGATAGCTTCTAGAAGAAGACTACTCACTAAACATGGAATTAAAGCAAGAATTACAATGATAAAGCAAAAACATGTTGAAAACATGAATAAGAACAATTCATCTAATCAACATAAAGCAAAAAAAAACAAGTAAAAACCATATAGAAATATAGCTAAAGAAATGCAGAAAAGAAAGATGTTACCAAAATCACAATTCTATTGCTCTAAAAGATTCGACAATGGAGTTTTCTTGATTTTTCTCTCTCTTCTTTCTCTCTCTAGTTTTTCTCTCCAACTACAAACCCTATAAACTAACCCTAAAATCTAAGGAAAAGGAATATTACACGAGCAGAAGTTCTTAAGCGAGGTGTTAAATGTTATCTATTTTTTGGTTGAATGACTTCTTTAAAGAAGTAGTTGCGTCAACATATAATGGGGAATTCTTATCCCAGTCTTTGGATAAGGCACAACGATACTTTAATTAGTTGGCTCAAGACACTATAAATGGTAAATAGGCATAAACGAAAGTTTTCAAACCCAACCTAAATCTAATATACCCATTTACCTCTTTCAAATTGTAATGATATGCATTTTTACAATCATGATTCTTATCCTTTGTATGAATGCATGAATTATAATGATGTTTCTTAAGCTTATTATAATGATGATTCTCACTTTACTTATGATGCTTATTTCTTCCTCACCCAAAGTTGTGAAGATATGCACTCTAATTTTCATGGATGTAATTATTCATATGATTTCATACAGTCATACATTACAATGATGTTTCTTTAACTTATGATAATGATGATTCTCACTTTACTTATAATGCTTATTTCTTCCCCACCTAAAGTTGTGATGATATGCACTCTAATTTTCATGGATTTAATTATTCATATGATTGCATACAGTCATACATTACAATGATAATTTTCATGTTTCAAATAATGATGCTTTTGATCCCTTCTCCACTAGATGTTTCACAAGGTTCCTTATTATGTGATCCTTGTTTGACAACGAAAGATTCTATTCTTAAGAAATATGACAAATTGATAGAATTTTTGTTAATTTGATGAAGGTGTGAAGGAATGGCATGATACATGTGAATTTATTATCTCTAAAATAAAGAAGTGACGGGAGATTAGTTGATCTTATTAGGAGGGTGAAGATTCTAACTGTTCGCTTGAGTGTAAGAACCGCATTAGTGAGCAAAAGGGAGACAAAAGGCAAGGGGAGGGGGGGAGTAAAAATGGTTGTTTTGACGATCTTGAGGTACAAGTGCTTGCATGATTGAAGAAGGTTTAGATACAGAAGCTCTTGATTTGGAGCCTTGTAATGTGAGTGAGGTGCCTTGTGAGGAAATTGTGTCTCGTCCTACTCCTCATGTCGATAGTTTGATCTAATTTCTTTACACCCCGTTTCTCTTCCCTCTTTTCTCAATTGTCCACCATATGAGGACTCATTCACGTCACCTCTCATGATCACCATTTGCTTGATGACTCCATGGAATAAAAGGAGTATAGTAGTTCTTCGTTTGATTTTTAGTTTTAATTTTGTCTCTTCTTATTTTGTTGAATTTTCTAATAAGCTTTATTATTTGTTTATGGCTAGCACCATCCTTAGTGCACCTTTTTACTACTTACTTTTTGTCATGTGATATTTTCTATGTTTAGTGGTGATGCTTATGACATGTTAATGCACTAGTGGAAAAAATGGTTTTTGCTGCATCACATTTGCTGCGGTTTTTGTGATTTTTCAAGAACCGCAGCAAATAGTTATCTATGATACTGTTATGTAAATGTATTTACTGCGGTTCAAAAAAAACCGCAGCAAATAAGTTATTTGCTGCGGTTATATAACTTATTTGCTACGGTTATAACCGCAGCAAATAACCCAATGAACATAATAAGCAGCCTAAGCCCAATTCACCGCCACATATATATAAGATACATTAACCTAATTTCACTCTCTCCTTCCTAACCCTAACACCTCCTCTCTCCTTCCTCATCCCGTCTCCACTTCACTTCCTCTCTCATTCACCACTTCACTTCCTCTCTCATTCTCGAGTTAGCTTCCTCTCTCATTCTCCATTTCACTTCCTCTCTTATTCCCAATTTTGAAGGTATAAATTCCTCCATTTTTCCGGTTTTATTTTATTTTTCTTTTGAATTTGTGTTCTTTTTTTATTCGATTTTCTTTTTAATTTGAAGATCGTTTTTTTGATTCATTGTTGCTGAAGATCGATTTCTTTGATTCGTTGTTGCTGAAGATCGATTTCTTTTTAATAGCACTTGCTTTTTTTTATCGATTTATGTTTTTGGAATTTAAGTTTTGTTTATTTGATTAGATTTTTTTTAATTCTCATTTTTTTTTCTGCTAGTGGTCGAAGATCCGTTTGTTGGAAGCCACTTTTCGATGACTGTGAAGGATTGAACAAAGTTGTGAAGGTGAGTTAATAATTTACTTTGATTTAGGGTTTTGGTTTGTTGTCTGAACTTTTGGGTTGGTTTGAGTTCGTGTTTTTGGATAGAATTCGTGTGTTTTGATTTTAGTCCATTTGTTTCAAGTTTGTTATGTGTTTTGAGTTTTTTTGTTTCTGATTTAGCGAGTTACAGTGGCGACAAAGATCGATTTTAATGGATTAGTGCTATGTCCTGAAAATTCTGCCATTAGTGTAACTTCTGTTTTACTTTGTAGCATCAGTAATTCTGCATTTTGAGCACCCTTAATGTAGCATCACAGAAATAATTATCTTTCTTTTCGAGAGGTCCTTAATGTAGTAATGTTCACTTAAAACTTGCTACCTCCACTTCATCAAATTTTTTTTAACACCCTCTCTTTTCCCTCCAAAGTAGTTGTCTAGACATAAAGTTGTTGAAGCGCTTTTTAAATTTCCTTTGAGGATGAAGGGAATTTGTGAATAATATGTGTTCGTGTGTTTGTGTGTTGTTAGTTATCACCATGTTTCAAGTGAGTGGCTATGCACATTGAAATACTTGTTCCTACTTATTCTCATGTCTCTCCAAGTCCTGCTGCCTCTCATATACTATTTTTTAATTAAAATTGTGTTCCGATACTTTGAGATCAATATAATTCACCTCTATATAGCGTGTGTTGAGATGTTTCTATAACATTTATTTTGTCTCCTCATTGTATTGGTCTCCTTTCACTAGCTTTAATCCCTTGGCAGTCCTTTTTCTTGCTATTAATTCGTCATGGTATTTTATGACATGGAATGTGCTTTCTTCTTATTCAACCTAGACATTTAGTAATGCTCCGTATTTTAATTTGTGCTTCAATTGAAAATAATATATTATGGTCGAAATTGTGTCCTTATAATATTGTACCTTTGTATTAGGTTGGTGCTGGTCTTCCAGTGATCATGTCCATTAACCGTTTGCTATCATCTGGGGACACCATCCATCGTATTGTATGCAGCTTGAGTGGTAATTTTTTGTTCCATTCATCTGCAGTTTTCTCTCAGGTTGCTTATTTTTCTTGTAGGCTTGCATCAGTACTGGGAGTACTAAATTTTGCATCAGTCTGATCTTACCAGACTACCAGTAGCCTGACTCTTGTAGCAAGTTCTTTCGAAATGGTTGCATTTTTAGTAATTAAAAGTGAATCATTTTTATACTAGCATATAATTTTAGAAATTTCGTTTAGCATTAAACATTATGATTGCATGGACGGCATTCCGTGTTGAAAGATATGTGATTTTTACAAATTGGATAATGTAGCTAAATTTCTTTCTTATGTCTGTATTACTCTACCCTGCAAGTATAGTGGAGAGGGAAGTGGCAAGCAGGAATCAAATGCGAGAGGGCTGACTGGCCATTAGCAACTGTGAAAGCAAAGCCAACCCATGACAGGAAGATTGCTCTTAAAACTTGGGAAAGTAAGTTCCTGATCCTGTCAATCAATAAGCCCTTGTATTTTGTATGTTGTTTATTTGTTCTATCTTTTCCCCAAATCATAAAATTACAACAAGTTGGGTAATAATGCATGACCATTATAAACAGACAAACTTTGCCAAATTACAAAGAAAGCTTCTTTGCAAAGCTACACAAAGAATCAGTTTGTGAAACATCATTATCTCATTGCTTAGCTAGCTAGTAGTATATTGCTAATTTGCTGAGATCTATGCAAAGTGAGGTTTATGGAATTACAATTAGGAAGGGGTTGATCACCATAGTTTTCCTTATTTATGGTTAATATCATGCAAAGTTGTAGTGGTTCTTGCATGAAAATATTGGGTGCATCTGGTAAAAATAGCTGCAGTAATATTTTTTTTATAAGTGTAAGTTCCAATCTTTGTATATGAGAGTGTCATTGCGTCCTACATGTGTAATAGTTAATGGGAAGAAATTTAGAGTGTGATTGGTTTTGATTCTTCAAATCGATTTTAGATTTTTTCGATTTCTAAGGTATTTTTTTGATTTCTGTTTTGTTGTTGATTGTTGTGTTGTTCCTTTTATGTTACTACTCTGATTGTTGTCTGTATTTTACTTAGTTTTGTGTTATCCAAGAAACAAAATGAATTGTATTTGGGATGATTTCATTTGGCGATTAGAGTCAAATATAATTGCTGCCGTTATAATGCTCTTTGAAGTGTTTTTTGTAATATAATTGTATTTGAGATTGATGTTGCTGCTGTAATGTTGTTATTACAACTATTGTACATATACAAACATTCTGGCTACAATTTAGCATTAAAAAGCAAAAAAAAATAAAAAAAAATTTATTTTTTTGGGTGGTTATTTGCTGCGGTTTTCTAAAAAACCGCAGCAAATAAATCTTTTTTTTGGGTGGGAAATCCCACTATTTGCTGCGGTTCTTTGTAAAACCGCAGCAAATAGTGGGATTTCCCCCCATTTTTTGCCCCCTTTTTGCTGCGGTTTTGACTACAACCGCAGCAAAAAGTCCTTTTTTTTGCTGCGGTTGAACCGCAGCAAATAATACGCTAGTTTATTGCTGCCAAGTGCTGCGGTTAAAAACCGCAGCAAATACCCCTAAAAAAACCGCAGCAAAATTGGATTTTTGTACTAGTGATGAGATCACTATGACTAAGGAAGATTGAAGTGAAAGAAGGGCTAGGATTGAGACCATAAATATAAGCTGTTTGTAAATATTTTTATTTATTTTTGTTTATTATCTTGGAACAATTTTTTTTGGTATGGGTTATTACACTCATGATATATTCTTGAATTTGAAACTTGGACCAGTGTGTTGAAATTGGGTGCTTCTATGGAATGTTGTACTTTGCTTTAGCTATATTAACCCCTGACGGTGTGCATGGTTGATTTTTTTTCTTGTATCAATAGGCTGAATCACTAGGAAATTGATTATTTGATGAGGTTTGTTGCCCTCCCTCCCTCTCTTTTCCTTGGTGTGTTCAACCGAGGAAAGTTTCTCAAGTAAGTCGGGGAGCGGGGGGTATGCATTTCATGCTTGTTCTTTTTGGCCCCATTCGGTGTGATCTTTCCATCTTTCAATCTATCTTTAATTTCTTCTTTTTATTCTTTTGGTTTGCTTCATGTATATGTGTTAGTTTCTTTTCTTTCTTTTATTTTCCTCAAGCCTTGTTTTTCATGAGCAATGATAATACATACTTTGTGCCTTGATAAGCTTAGATTTCTAGTCTTATTGGTTAGGTGTCTTTAGATGCATACTTTTAAGTTTGATAGGAGTTACACTGGGGTGTAAATAACTTTGTATAGTAGTTGGCCTTTTGGTTGAAGATCTTGGTAGTTTGGTTGGACCGTAGAAGATTCAAAGTCATGTGAGGTACATTGAACTTGGAGAGGATTTTTACCTCAAGCCTTCAACTGTCCACATTAAATTGAGCATTGGGTATTATCTCTTCCTTTAGTTATTGGATCGAGAATTTGGATTCAGACACCTTTGGTTACTGACCTAATTTTCCAGGATTTTCCATCATCGAGGATTGTTTCTAGGGATGATAGAGGCAACCATACTTGTATAGATTTTCTCTTTTTACATTATGATCCTTTTTGCTTTCTCACATTTGAGCTAGGTTCTTATTTTGCATTTGCAACCCATTGCTACCATTTTGAGCTTAGCATATTAATTTCTTGAGCACATTGTCAGCCCTTATTTCCATTTGTTTTTTTCACCCATTAGGTGTCATAAACCTATGGTAAAATATTGTTTGTAATAGGATTGAAAAGTCATATCTTTGGACTTTTGGCTTAGGAATTGAGCATGGTTGTCAAAGTTTTAAAAGCCTTTGTTATTTAATGAAAAATTTGCAGGTGTTGTTAGAAAAAAATTCAGGTAAAGTCAAAGAAGGCGGCCCAAGGTTCATTTTGTAAAGTTTTGAGTCTTGTAAATAGTAAAAAGAGTTCAAAAGGTTTCATTTGAAACACCAAAAAAATGAGGAAAATAAGAAAATGCAAAAAGTTTTTGGTTTTGTTAGTTGTGTATAAATAAAAAGTTCTATAGTTTGGTTTGAGTCAGGGATTTAATGAGCCCCATAGCATAGCTTGGTTAGTGTGGTTTCTTGGTTTTTATTCACGTAGTGATTTATTATGAAAAGCCCACATGGCCATATTTTTATCCATACCTTCTCCCAAGCTTACATTACAATCAACCACACAAAGACCTCTTGACCAAGGGAGTTAGACTGTTCTAGCTTTAGTGAGTCTATTTCCAAGCCTATTGAGAAAGTTCCAAGGAGAGATATCGGGCAACCCCACATTAGATGATAAGAGTATGGAATCGCACTTATATATGATTTGGTTTGAGCTAAAATTTAGTTTCCCTTCTTCTTTCGGGCTCCTTCGAGGAGTTATAAGATGCCTAACATTGGGGAGACGAGCATATAGTTGGGACTTTGGTAAGATGATTGATCATAACTCTAGGCTTTCGGCTATTGATAGTTAGACATTAAGGTAGAGAACTCCACTCTAATTGTTTAGCTAACTTAATTGTGAAGTATTTGTTTATCTTGTCATATTCTTACGAGCTCGCTGTGAGAACCAACTTGTTTGTCTCATTTTGTGTGTTATGTAAATAGGTGTTTGTGAGTTTGTATAGATACAACTGTGGGTGTTTTCTCTAGGGAAATCCTCACGAGAGTAAACTCGTCCTCTAGGGCGATCTAGGGGTTTAAATGTCTAAACTTTAGATGCTAAAACAGACCGTGGTTCCTGCAAAAGCAAGTCTTGTGTATAGTTGATGAAGAGGTTTTTAGGTCCTTCTACGAAATAAACCCCGATGTAATATAGTGGGGGATCAAAAATGGAGAGTAACTAATTTAACTAAGGTTATCTATCTTGATTAAGGATATTATGGATTTTTTTTATTTTCTGGGAATTTTGAGTGACTTAAAAAAAATTAAATTTATCAATAAAAACAAGGAATAAAATTGAAAATAATTCAAGAAAATTAAAATCTAGAGTCTATGTTTCAAAGTTTATGTTGTTTGGGAATTTACTCCACGCAAGCCAATAAATATCAAGTCAATGGGAATGAGAATCTATCACTAAAATGCCTAAAGTTTCTCTCTAAGTGATCTAGATATGGGAATCGATTCATCAATGGAACATCCTCTTGGAGTGATACCATGCATTCACTTCACAAAACCAACCTTTGAGCTCAAGAGGTACATACAAGGGTGATTCTTAGGTCCAGCACTCAATCTCTTGATAATTCCTTCCCTAATGACTATGAATAAGGAAAATGAGTTGCAAACATCTCATAGACAAAGCATCAAGACACAAAGAAACAAGAATATCAACTAGAATGCTTTATTCAACTTTCAAGCTCCATTGAAATCATTTTCAACAAACCCCAATCTTCAATCAAACATCAACATATATAAATACACCCCCCCCCCCCCCAAAAAAAAAAAAAAAAAAAGGTTGGGCTTAGCTATTTGAGTTAGCTGATTAGTACGAACTCTAGATTTTTGGGTTTGATTTGTTTTTATCTTGGCCCTAAACTATCCACTTATAAATAAGGGGCCCATATAATTAAACTGATTCTGCTCGTGTAATATTCCTTTTCCTTAGATTTTAGGGTTAGTTTATAGGGTTTGTAGTGGAGAGAAAAAATAGAGAGAGAAAGAAGAGAGAATATAACCTTGTACTGCAGAAAAATACCACCAAAATGAATCAACCACAAATTTTTGAATAGGATAGCTAGCCATTTGAAATAATCCTCAAGCATGTGACACCATTACTATGAAAAATTGATAGTAGCGAATATTAAAAATATAAAGAAACACATGAAAACCAAATGGAAAGAAGAAAGCAATAACTAATCAAAATAAAGAACCTAAGTTAAATCAAGTTACTCCCTAGCAATGACGCAAATCTGTATGAGGCGGGTTTTGAGGGCTTTTAACAAAATGAACCCCTGCTTAGTATAGTTGAAGGGGTATCGACAAACCGGAGTAAGTTGTGTAAGTTAAGGCGTCTATCTTGATTAAGGGTCTTTTTTTCGGGTTTTTAGGGGAAATTTGGGTAAGAAACTAAACTAAAACTACCAACACAACTAACAACATCTATATAATGAAATATATTTAAAAGCATTTGAAGCATGTTACACGCACGGGCACTCCCTCAACCTACTTGTTAGCTATCATGTATCTAAAAGAAATAGATTTGTAGAGATTTGAACTCATGGTCTCAAAGTCAAACATTAATAAGTTAACCGTTGAGATGGCATGTTTCTTTATGCAAATAAATACATCATGCAAATGAATTATAAGATAGAATCAAATTATGTTTTTATGCAAAATTAACTTCACACGTGCACTAAATATATACCCGGGCATCAACCGAAACCTAACATCTAGTTAGAACCAAAAAGCAAGGAATAAAATCACAAATTAATTCAAGGAACAATAAAGCTTAGAATATATGGTTCGGGGTTAATGTTGTTTGGGGGATTTACTCAATACAAGTCAATCAACAATTAAATCATGGGTAATGAGATTCTCTCTCTAATATATCTAAACTCTCAGAATAGTTTAGACTTGGATAAATGTTTTATCGATGAAACCTCTCGGATTATCTCTATGACTCCATAAAAACCGCCATAAGCATGAGAGGGACAAAAATAATGTCAATTCTAGGTCCAAACGCTCCATCCCTTATGTGTCTTTCCTATGACTATGGCAAGGAAAATGAGTTGTAAACATCTCATAGACGAAGCATTACAACATAAGAATACAAGAAACATCAACTAGAGCTCTTTAGCCAAAATTCAATCTCCATTGACATCATAGTCAAAACCCCAATGTTAATCAATCACCAACATACGTAAGAACCCCCAAACTCAATTATAAACCTTCCGATAGCTTCTAGAAGAAGACTACTCACTAAACATGGAAATTAAAGCAAGAATTACAATGATAAAGCAAAAAAATGTGAAAACATGAAAAGAACAATTCATCTAATCAACATAAAGCAAAAAAAAACAAGTAAAAACCATATGAAATATAGCTAAAGAAATGAGAAAAGAAAGATGTTACCAAAATCACAATTCTATTGCTCTAAAAGATTCAAAATGGAGTTTTCTGATTTTCTCTCTTTCTTTTCTCTCTAGTTTTCTCTCCAACTACAAACCCTATAAACTAACCCTAAAATCTAAGGAAAAGGATATACCGAGCAGAAATCTAAGGAGGTGTTAAATTATCATTTTTTGGTTGAATGACTTCTTTAAAGAAGTAGGTGCGTCAACATATAATGGGGAATTATCCCATCTTTGGATAAGGCACAACGATACTTTAATTAGTTGGCTCAGACACTATAAATGGTAAATAGGCATAAACGAAAGTTTTCAAACCCAACCAAATCTAAATATACCCATTTACTCTTTCAAAGTATGTAATGATATGCATTTTACAATCATGATTCTTATCCTTTGTATGAATGCATGAATTATAATGATGTTCTTAGCTTATTAAATGATGATTCTCACTTTACTATGATGCTTATTTCTCCTCACCCAAAGTTGTGAAGATTGCATCTACTAATTTCAGGATGTAATATTCATATGATTTCATACAGTATACATTACAATGATGTTTCTTAACTTATGTATGATGATTCTCACTTACTTATAATGCTTATTTCTTCCCACATAAGTTGTGATGATATGCACTCTAATTTTCATGGATTTTAATTATTCATGATTGCATTACAGTCATACATTACAAGATAATTTCATGTTTCAAATAATGATGCTTTTGATCCCTTCTCCACTAGATGTTCACAAGGTTCCTTATTATGTGATCCTTGTTTGACAACGAAAGATTCTATTCTTAAGAAATATGACAAATTGATAGAATTTTTGTAATTTGTGAAGGTGTGAAGGATGGCTGATACATGTGAATTTAGTATCTAAAATATAGAAGAAGTGACGGGAGATGTTGATCTTATTAGGAGGGTGAAGATTCTAACTGTTCGCTTGAGTGTAAGAACCGCATTAGTGAGCAAAAGGGAGACAAAAGGAAAGGGGGGGGGGGAGAAAAAGGTTGTTTTGACGATCTTGAGGTACAAGTGCTTGCATGATTGAAGAAGGTTTAGATAAGAAGCTCTTGATTGGAGCCTTGTATGTGAGTGAGGTGCTCTTGTGAGGAAATTGTGTCTCGTCCTACTCCTCATGTCGATAGTTTGATCTAATTCTTACACCCCGTTTCTCTTCCCTCTTTCTAATTGTCAACCATATGAGGACTCATTCACGTACACTCTCATGATCACCATTTGCTTGATGACTCCAGGAATAAAAGAGAGTATAGTAGTTCTTCGTTTGATTTTTGTTTTAATTTTGTCTCTTCTTATTTGTTGAATTTCTAATAAGCTTTATTATTTGTTTATGGCAGCACCATCCTTAGTCACCTTTTTACTATTACTTTGTTCATGTGATATTTTCTATGTTAGTGGTGATGCTTATGACATGTTAATGCACTAGTGGAAAAAAATGGTTTTTGCTGCATCACATTTGCTGCGGTTTTTGTGATTTTTCAAGAACGCAGCAAATAGTTATCTATGATACTGTTATGTAATGTATTTACTGCGGTTCAAAAAAAACCGCAGCAATAAGTTATTTGCTGCGGTTATATAACTTATTTGCTACGGTTATAACGACCGCAAATAACCCAAAGAACATAATAAGCAGCCTAAGCCAATTCACCGCCACAATATATATAAGATACATACCTAATTTCACTCTTCTTCCTAACCCTAACACCTCTCTCTCCTTCCCCATCCGTCTCCACTTCACTTCCTCTCTCATTCACCACTTCAATTCCTCTCTCATTCCGAGTTAGCTTCCTCTCTCATTTCCATTTTCACTTCCTCTCTTATTCCCAATTGAAGGATAAATTCCTCCATTTTTCGGTTTTATTTTTTTTCTTTTGAATTTGTGTTCTTTTTTTATTCGATTTTCTTTTAATTTGAAGATCGTTTTTTGATTCATTGTGCTGAAGATCGTTACTCTTGAGTTCGTTTGTTGCTGAAGATCGATTTCTTTTTATAGCACTTGCTTTTTTTATCGATTTATGTTTGGAATTTAATTTTTGTATTTGATTAGAATTTTTTAATTCTCATTTTTTTTTTTCTGCTGTGGTTGAAGATCCGTTTGTTGGAAGCCACTTTTCGATGACTGTGAAGGTGAACAAAGTTGTGAAGGTGTGGTTAATATTACTTTGATTTAGGGTTTTGTTTGTTGTCTGAATTTTGGGTTGGTTTGACGTTGTGTTTTTGGATTAGATTGTTGTGTTTTGATTTTAGTCCATTTGTTTCAAGTTTTCTTATGTGTTTTGAGTTTTTTTGTTTCTGATTTAGCGAGTTTTAATACAATAAGTTGACCATGGGCTTGTATGTTACTGACCATAAAAATTTTTACAAGCAAGATTAATAATTGAAGTAATCTTTTTTAACATAAGAACGATAGACAAAGTTATGCAATGGTTGTTTCTCAAGTGAAGCAAAGTAGCTTCAAGGAGTTCATCGTACAACATGTTCCAATATTTTCTCCAAAATGATATGAAACCAAAACTTCACGGCTGCTCTAACACCTTTTGCTACAATCTCAACCTTTGTTATACTCGGAAATTCTTCTCCATATTTTCAAGCCATGGTTTCGATTTCTCGACTGTAAATGATCCTTCTTCTCTATAACATCACTATTTCTCTTTGGAGGGAAAATGTAATGGATGTCAAATGATCTGCCTTCTTATTGATATTCCCTGGTTCGATTTAATTTGCATATCATTAATTAGTTGTATGGTCATAACATACAAGGCCCATGTGGCGACAAAGATCGATTTTAATGGATTAGTGCTATGTCCTGAAAATTCTGCCATTAGTGTAACTTTGTTTTTACTTTGTAGCATCAGTAATTCTGCATTTTGAGCACCCTTAAGTAGCATCAAGAAATAATTATCTTTCTTTTCGAGAGGTCCTTAATGTAGTAATGTTCACTTAAAAACTTGCTACCCACTTCATAAAATTTTTAAACACCTTCTTTCCCTCCAAAAGTAGTGTCTAGACATAAAGTTGTTGAAGCGCTTTTTAAATTTCCTTTGAGGATGAAGGGAATTTGTGAATAATATGTGTTCGTTGTGTTGTGTGTTGTTAGTTATCACCATGTTTCAAGTGAGGGCATGCACATTGAAATACTGTTCCTACTTATTCTATGTCTCCAAGTCCTGCTGGCCTTCATACTATTTTTTAATTAAATTGGTTCCGATACTTGAGATCAATATAATTCACTCTACTATAGCGTGTTGAGAGTTTCTATAACATTATTTTGCTCCTCATTGTATTGGTTTCTCTCACTGCTTTAATCCCTTGCAGTCTCTTTTCTTGCTATTAATTCTCATGGTATTTTATGACATGGAATGTGCTTTCTTCTATTAACCTAGACATTTAGTAATGCTCCGTATTTTAATTTGAACTTCAATTGAAAATAAATATTATGGTCGAAATTGTTTCTTATAATATTGTACCTTTGTATTAGGTTGGTGCTGGTTTCCAGTGATCATGTCCATTAACCGTTTGCTATCATCTGGGGACACCATCCATCGTATTGTATGCAGCTTGAGTGGTAATTTTTGTCCATTCATCTGCAGTTTTCTCTCAGGTTGCTTATTTTTCTTGTAGGCTTGCATCAGTACTGGAGAGTACTAATTTGCACAGTCTGATCTTACCAGACTACCAGTAGCCTGACTTTGTAGCAAGTTCTTTCGAAATGGTTGCATTTTTAGTAATTAAAAGTGAATCATTTTTATACTAGCATAAATTTTAGAAATTCGTTTAGCATCTAAACATTATGATTGCATATGGACGGCATTCGTGTGTTGAAGATATGTGATTTTTACAAATTGGATAATGTAGCTAAATTTCTTTCTTATGTTGTATTACTCTACCCTGCAAGTATAGTGAGAGGAAGTATGGAGCAGAATCAAATGCGGAGGGCTGACTGGCCATTAGCAAATGTGTGAAAGCAAAGCCAACCCATGACAGGAGATTGCTCTTAAAACTTGGGAAAGTAAGTTCCCGATCCTGTCAATCAATAAGCCCTGTATTTGTATGTTGTTTATTTGTTCTATCTTTTCCCCAAATCATAAAATTCAAACAAGTTGGGTAATAATGCATGACATTATAAACAGACAAACTTTGCCAAATTACAAAGAAAGCTTTTGCAAAGCTACACAAAGAATCAATTTGTGAAACATCATTATCTCATTGCTTAGCTAGCTAGTAGTATATTGCTAATTGCTGAGTCTATGCAAAGATGAGGGTTTATGGAATTACAATTAGGAAGGGGTTGATCACCATAGTTTTCCTTATTTATGGTGTAATATCATGCAAAGTTAGTGGTTCTTGCATGAAAATATTGGGTTGCATCTGGTAAAATAGCCGCAGAATTATTTTTTTATAAGTGTAAGTTCCATCTTGTATATGAGAGTGTCATTCGTCCTACATGTGTAATAGTTAATGGGAAGAAATTTAGAGTGTGATTGGTTTTGATTCTTCAAATCGTTTAGATTTTTTCGATTTCTAAGGATTTTTTGATTTCTGTTTGTGTTGATGTTGTGTGTTCCTTTTATGTTACTACTCTGATTGTTGTCTGTATTTACTTAGTTTGTGTTATCCAAGAAACAAAATGAATGTATTTGGGATGATTTCATTTGGGATTAGAGTCAAATATAAGCTGCGTTATAATGCTCTTTGAAGTGTTTTTTGTAATATAATTGGATTTGAGATTGATGTTATTGCTGTAATGTTGATTACAACTATTGTACATATACAAACATTCTGGCTACAATTTAGCATTAAAAAGCAAAAAAAAAAAAAAAAAAATTTATTTTTGGGTGATTTGTGTCGGTTTTCTAAAAAACCGCAGCAAATAAATATTTTTTTTGGGTGGGAAATCCCACTTTGCTGCGTTTCTTTGTAAAACCGCAGCAAATAGTGGGATTTCCCCCATTTTTTGCCCCCCTTTTTGCTGCGGTTTGACTACAACCGAGCAAAAAGTCCTTTTTTTTGCTGCGGTTGAACCGCAGCAAATAATACGCTAGTTTATTGCTGCCAAGTGCTGCGGTTAAAAACCGCAGCAAATCCCCTAAAAAAAACCGCAGCAAAATTGGATTTTGTGACTAGTGATGAGATCATACAGTATGACTAAGGAAGATTGAGTGAAAGAAGGGCTAGGATTGGACATATAAAGCTGTTTGTAAATATTTTATTTATTTTGTGTATTATCTTGGAACAATTTTTTTTGGTATGGGTTATTACCACTCATGATATATTCTTGAATTTGAAAACTGGACCAGTGTGTTGAAATTGGGGCTTCTATGGAATGTTTGTACTTTGCTTTAGCATATTTAACCCCTGACGGTGTGCATGGTTGATTTTTTTTTTTTGTATCAATAGGCTGAATCACTAGAAGAAATGATTATTTGATGAGGTTTGTTGCCCTCCCTCCCTCTCTTTCCTTGGGTGTGTCAACCGAGGAAAGTTCTCAAGTAAGTGGGGAGCGGGGGTATGCATTTCATGCTTGTTCTTTTTGGCCCCATTCGGTGTGATCTTTCCATCTTTCAATCTATCTTTAATTTCTTTCTTTTTATTTTTTGGTTTGCTTCTGTATATGTGTTAGTTTCTTTTCTTTTTTTATTTTCCTCAAGCCTGTTTTTCATGAGCAATGTGAATACATACTTTGTGCCTTGATAAGCTTAGATTTCTAGTCTATTGGTTAGGTGTCTTTAGATGCATACTTTTAAGTTTGATAGGAGTTACACTGGGGTGTAAAAACTTTGTATAGTGTGGCCTTTTGGTTGAAGATCTGTAGTTTGGTTGGACCGTAGGAAAGATTCAAGTCATGTGAGGTACATTGAACTTGGAGAGGATTTACTCAAGCCTTCAACTGTCCACATTAAATTGAGCATTGGTATTATCTCTTCCTTTAGTTATGGATCGAGAATTGGATTCAGACACCCTTTGGTTACTGACCTAATTTCCAGGATTTTCCATCATCGGGATGTTCCTAGGGATGATAGAGGCAACCATACTGTATAGATTTTCTCTTTTTACATTATGATCCTTTTGCTTTTCCCATTTGAGCTAGGTTCTTATTTTGCATTTGCAACCCATTGCTACCATTTTGAGCTTAGCATATAATTTCTTGAGCACCATTGTCAGCCTTATTTCCATTTGTTTTTTTCACCCATTAGGTGTCATAACCTATGGTAAATATGTGTAAGTAAGGATGAAAAGTCCTATCTTTGGACTTTTGGCTTAGGAATGAGCATGGTTGTCAAAGTTTTAAAAGCCTTTGTTTTTAATGAAAAATTTGCAGGTGTTGTTAGAAAAAAAAAAAATCAGGTAAAGTCAAAGAAGCGGCCCAAGGTTCATTTTGTAAAGTTTTGAGTCTTGTAATAGTAAAAAGAGTTCAAAAGGTTCATTTGAAACACCAAAAAAATGAGGAAAATAGAAAATGCAAAAAGTTTTTGGTTTTGTTAGTTGTATAAATAAAAAGTTCTATAGTTTGGTTTGAGTCAGGGATTAATGAGCCCCATAGCATAGCTTGGTTAGTGTGGTTCTTGGTTTTTATTCAGTAGTGATTATTATGAAAAGCCCATGGCCATATTTTTATCCATACCTTCTCCCAAGCACATTACAATCAACCACACAAAGACCTCTGACAAGGGAGTGAGACTGTTCTAGCTTTAGTAGTCTATTTCCAAGCTATTGAGAAAGTTCCAAGGAGAGATATGGGCAACCCCACATTAGATGATAAGAGTATGGAATCGCATCTATATATATGTTGGTTTGAGCTAAAATTTAGTTTCCCTTCTTCTTTCGGGCTCCTTCGAGGAGTTATAAGATGCCTAACATTGGGGAGACGAGCATATAGTTGGGACTTTGGTAAGTGATGATCATACTCTAGGCTTCGGCTATTGATAGTAGACATTAAGGTAGAGAACTCCACTCTAATTGTTTAGCTAACTTAATTGTGAAGTATTTGTTTATCTTGCTCATATTCTTACGAGCTCGCTGTGAGAACCAACTTGTTTGTCTCATTTGTGTGTTATGTAATAGGTGTTTGTGAGTTTGTATAGATACAACTGTGGGTGTTTTCTCTAGGGAAATCCTCACGAGAGTAAACTCGTCCTCTAGGCGATCTAGGGGTTTAAAGTGTAAACTTTGATGCTAAAACAGACCGTGGTTCCTGCAAAAGCAAGTCTTGTGTATAGTTGATGAAGGAGTTTTAGGTCCTTACGAAATAAACCCCGATGTAATATAGTGGGGGATCAAAAATGGAGAGTAACTAATTTACTAAGGTTATCTATCTGATTAAGGATATTATGGATTTTTTTTATTTTCTGGGAATTTTGAGTGACTTAAAAAAAATTAAAATATCAAATAAAAACAAGGAATAAAAATGAAAATAATTCAAGAAAATTAAAATCTAGAGTCTGTATTTCAAAGTTTATGTTGTGTTGGAATTTACTCCAGCAAGCCAATAAATATCAAGTCAATGGGAATGAGAATCTATCACTAAAGCCTAAAGGTCTCTCTAAGTGATCTAGATAGGGAATCGATTCATCAATGGAACATCCTCTTGGAGTGATACCATGCATTCACTTCACAAAACCAACCTTTGGCTCAAGAGGTACATCACGGGTGGATCTTAGGTCCAGCACTCAATCTCTTGATAATTCCTTCCTCAATGACTATAATAAGGAAATGAGTTGCAAACATCTCATAGACAAAGCATCAAGAACAAAGAAACAAGAATATCAACTAGAATGCTTTATTCAACTTTCAAGCTCCATTGAAATCATTTCACAACCCCAATCTTCATCAAACCATCACAAGCTATAAATACA